>JAAAKG020152021.1:0-31212 GCA_010014905.2 Druon quercuslanigerum
AAAAGTTTATTTTAATATTTTTTGTGTGCAAATGAATTTTATTCTTTCCTAATTTGCAATTCTTCACGAAAATTTAATATAAAAAAATAAATTGTGACGAAATTGTGCACATGAGGTCAGAATTGAAATTATTACCCAGAGGCGTCCGTCTTCGCAAAAATTTGATAACATTTGTTCCGAAAGATGCGGTAACGTAAAATAATCAAACTGATTTATTCTGCACAATCTCGTGGCACATTAATAATGTGGATTAAAAAAATCTTTCTTTGATTCCAAGAAATAATTTGCTTATTTCAAATTACTGACTCTGAAGAAATTATTTCTTTGATTGTTCATAGTAACTGTGTTGAATCAAGAAAAGAATTTAAACAAATAATTTCTTTAAATAGAAGAAATTACATGACAAAAATTATTAAAATGAAATAAATTTTCTTTTAATGTAAAAATATTTGTATGTTGAGTTAAAAGAACCTAGTCAAAAAAAGTTTTTTTTAAATTTAAAAATAACTTTTTTCTGGGCGTGGGAGTGCATGTCACGGCGCACAGTTTCATAAATTTCTTTTCGTTCCTTGCTATTCGTAGTACATACAAATATTTTTTTCAGGATTTTTAATGTTGGAGTTTGTACATTTAGAAACAAAACTCCCGTTAGCATTTCCTTTTTTTTTTAATTCATGAAGTTCTAGCCTGTTCAGGAAATATTGAAAGCATGATTCATATTTTTATTTCTTAAATAAAAATTGAAAAAAATGTTGTAAACTATAGTTTCCACATTAGTGATTTTAGAGCGACTATTTATTTTTATATTAAAAAATAAAAATACTTTAGAGGATGGACCTGTTTTATGCCTAAAATTAAAATCAGTCTGGGACAAAGTTGTAAATAATCATTTTAGTTTCTTTAAAAAAATAAAAATCTTTGTATCACTTATTATTCTTTATTTTTATGGCACAATAATCGTTAAGATCAAATAGTTCTGTCCCGATCTATTAGATTATGTACATTTAGAAAGGACTGATGCCACTTTTGTGCGAGGCTAATAGAATAACTTCGATTTAAGTGAGGTGCTATTCGCTGCATAATTTTCATGACGACCGTCGTCTATTATTATTATTATTATTGCACCATTAAGCCCTTTCCCTTTCGGGGTAGGCATGACTCACTCGGTGGGGAAGGGAGTATTGTGAGGAAGGGGTTATAGAATTTTTAGATTGATCTAGAAGTCTTGTGTTATTTATTTAAATAACACGTTTTGGGGAATTTTAGGTAGCGTAAAAATAAAACGAGGAATGCACGATTTAACAAAAGAACAAGATAGCTTTATTATTAAAAAGAAAACGATATAGAATCGACATGCGGGGGTTCAACACGGTTGACGGACAATTGCGTACTGACTCTACTGTCGAAAGGGTGACAGGGTCAAGCTGCCCAGCGTCCTTGATAGAAGATCAAGATTGGGACCGAGAGCTGTCGCCTCTTCCGGCGGGTAGTACAAATTGAGATTTTACCGTTATGTCGAATTTGAGAAAAACATAAAAATACTCTTTAGGAATGTGTGACTTGACGCCACACACGTTCATTCCGCAAAACTCCTCCGACCCAGGTTGCTGATCAATCTCTCTAGCAATCACCCCAAGTGAAGATCCTCACAGAGTCGTCATGTGAGGTACCCCACTTGGGTCCATTAGTGTCCAAGGTCTTTTGTTTCAGGCACCATTCACTCTACTGGCACTCTTCTTATTAACTATATTCCGCCATAATTTTCTGTCCTGGCATACTTCTCTAGCTTCTTTAACGTCCATGCACTTTTTCATGCAGGCTCTCATGTTTCTATGGCTTCTTATGTCCCTTCTAACTAGGGTCTCATTCACACATTCTAACCATTCTTTCCGCAGTCGGCCTCTGGGCACGCTGCCATTTACTTTACCTTGATATACTTGTTTCGTTAGTCGTTCCTCCTTCATTCTCTCAACGTGCCCGAACCGTCTTTATCGATTTCTTTCCCGTGTGTCAACTAGCGTTTCTTCCGCACCACATTCCTTAAGGATTATCTCGTTGTTCACTTTGTCCATCAGAGTTTTCCCGCATATTATGCCCAAGAATTTAATGTCAATCGCCTTAATTTTACTCTTATCTTTTTCTTGACAGGTCCATGTCTTGCTGCCGTATAGTACAGTCGGTCCAAATGTAGAATTATGTATTGCCATTTTAGCCTTATTACTCACTTATCCGAAATCCTAAAGTCGTCCCTATAGTCGTCACAACTTGTCAGCAGAAGCTTTTCGAAGTCTCTGGTAGTTTCTGAGCATTCTGCCATACTTCGCAAGAAGTCGGTGGATCTCGGGAAATTTATCTCAATCGATCTCGTACGAAAGAATCTGCTCTGATCATGCGCAATAGTTAGCATTGTCGTCCACAGTAATTGTGTCGATATTTGTGATCTGATGCAATTATTGCATTCAATTATAATTTTCGCTTCATTACCTCGTGTTAAATAATTATAATAGTCCATTTTTTTCATTTTTTAAATTACAAATTCATCTTTCTTATTTGTAAATTAACTTTTTGTTAAAATTCCTCTTTTTCGGGAATTAAACTGCTTTGAGTAAAAAAAACCGTCCTTTTGGATCAAAAGATGAATTTTCAGAAAATAGATGAATTTTTAGCCAAGAAAGATTTCAGTTAAATTCTCAACACCAAAATATGGTGTTTCAAAAAAAGTTGATTTTAAACCAAATAATTGACTTTTATAACACACTAAATTAATTATCAAGCTTAAAAGACGAAGTTTCAACAAAACACGCTTAATTTTCAGTAAAAAGGATCACTTTTTTCACAAAAAACTTAATTTTAAATGAAGTAGTTGAATTTTCAACCAAAAAAGATTTTAATATTTAGGCAACATTAGTTAAATTCAATCAAAAAGATACATGTTTATCGAGACAGTTTAATTTTCTACGAAAAAATATGACATTTTACAAAACGATAAAATCAATTTTCAACCAAATAGTAGAATTTTCTACAAAAACATAATTTCTCTATAAGAAATATGAATTTTCGATCAAAAAGAAAGAATTTTTTTTAAAGTTAACTTTCAGTGAAAAAAAACATTTTTCTTAGCAAAATATAATAAGTTTTATTAAATATTATTATTTAATTTTAATATTAAATAGGAAAGAAACTTTTTCTACTAAAGAAGATGAATTTTCAATGCAAAATGACGAATTTTTTACGAAAACAAGATGACTTTTTTAACAAAATAGTTGAACTTTTACCTTGCAAAAATGAATTTTCACGACAAACAGACGAATCTTTTTCGAAGACATTTTAATTTTGAAGAAGAAAGTTAGTTTTTAAATAAAAAGATGACTTTCTGCCTAAAAAAAATAAAATTTCAGTACAAACGGAGGAATTTTCTATTCATAACAATTACATTTCTGAAGAAAAAGATCAATTTTAACAAAAAATTCATTTTTAAATAAGAAAGATGAATTTTTAATTCAAAAAATAAGAAAAATGGAGTATTATAATTATTTAACATGAGCTAATGAACAAAGAGTTATAATTGCATACAATTGCATCAGATCACAAATATCGACAGAAATAATGTGGACGATAATGCTAACGAAACAGCACGAAGATCGAGAAGAAGACCTTTTGCGCATGATCAGAGCAAACTCTTTCGTACGAGGTCGATTGAGATCAATTTCCCGAGTTTCACCGTCATCCCGCTCAGAGACTATCAAAAACTTCAAAAGACTTCTGCTGACGACTTGTGACGACTATAGGGACGGCTTTAGAATTTCGGATAAGTTAGTCGACGCTCGTCATGAAAGTTCTTCAGTGAATAGCCCCTCGGGGAAGGTCGAGCGCAGCATTCCAGAACGCCCGTACCACAGGCCGTCAAGGGTCCCACCCTTGGGTTTAAGTTTCATGAAAAAATTTCATGGTGGCGGCCCTACCGCTCCCTTGATACAGCGAAAAAGTTTGGCAATCGCCGAGGGGCTATGCACTGAAGAATTCTCATGACTCCTAAAGTCGTCCCTATAGTCGTCACAAGTCGTCAGCAGAAGTCTTTTAAAGTCTTTAGTTGGCTCTAAGCATTCTCCTGTACTTCGCGGGAAGTCGGTGGGACTCGGGAAATTTATCTCAATCGATCTCGTACGAAATAATCTGCTCTGATCATCCGCAAGAGGTCTTCTTCTCGATCTTCGTTTTGTTTCGTTAGCATAGTTCAGAAAATTTTAATTTATTTCCAATTTTGACTATTTTTTCATCTTTTATGTTTTTTGATCTTGTCATTTAATTTTTTATATGAGAACTGTTGATCGTAAATAATTTAAAAGAAAAGAATAATGACTGCATTTATCGAGCACAATCCAGCATAATGTTTGTTTTTGTCGAAATTTTATTATATTTGGGTATTGTATGTTTTTTAAGTTTTAATTTTGAGTTTTAATATGATAACTGTTGATCTTACATAATTTTCTCAGGGGAACAAAGACTTCATTGGTCGATCAAAAATCAGCACTAGTTTTAGTTTGTCAAAATTTGATTATTTTTTAGTCTTGTATGTTTTTTTAGTTTTTCATTTTGAATTTTAATATGAGAAGTGTTGATCTCCTGTAATCGAACTCCCGGGACATAAGATCCCCTGTAAGAAAGAAATGAGATTACTTTGGAACTAAGAAGTACGGTCTGAAAGATAAAAATAAAACAAAAGTATGATAAACAATAAAATCCAATTTAACGAAATGGGATGAAATTAAATTAAAATATAAGAGTTGGTTATTTCGTGTCAATTTTCCGAAAGGGGATCAGAAAACATCAATAAAATTTCAATAACTTTTAAGTATAATAAATAATAAATACAATTCTCATACAAGGTTTTAAACATTGTTTAAATTGTAAAAAAATTGTGTGACCAGCTCTGAAATAATAATTTCTGTAAAGTTCTTACTGTACTTAAATTTTAAGATTGAAAATAGTGAAAAATCTTCCTTTCCTCAATATGAAATATGCACTGAGCGAGAAATTTTGCTGGTTATAATAGTTGATTGTTTTTTTGTAAGACTTGTTTAAAGTGAAAAAGATTTGTTTATACAAAAAAGAATGAAGTCCTAAAAATATTTGTCATACTCAATTTATTTGTATATCAAAAAAAAATTTTTCAATGTACATATTTGAAAAACTACAGTGAGAGTACAAAGTATTCGTACAGTTTTTTTTTATTACTGATTAAGTTCTCTTAATTTGAATTATGCCAGAACTAAACAAATCAGGAAATTTTCATGATTTATACTTCTAAGTTGTTATGACATGGTGAATAAATAGCTTTTAAATGAGCCCAAGAACATTGAAAAATGTTAATTATTTCGAAATTTATTGAAAGTTTAAGAAAATATTGAATTTTAGCCTATTTTTGCCATATCTATTTTAAAAAAAAAAACAAATTGGCTTCATTCTGGGCTCATTTTATACAAAATTTCGAGAGCAATCAAGCCTTGAAAGAGAAAGTTTTTAACTTTGGCATAATTCAAATGAAGAGAACCTAATAAGCCATAAAAAGAGGTGTATGAAAACTTTGTATTTTCACTATATTTCCATCATTTTCAGGCGCATAAATGTTTGTCGTCTTTGTTGGCAGATTTGACAAAAATTACAGCAGAAAGGAAGTCTGGCAATTAACTTTCGATTGAACTTTGGTTCTTCAAGTCCGTTATTACGGATTTAAAGGAATATCATGTTCAATAAAAAGAGTAGTATGATATCAAGGCAGACTGATTTTTTAGATTTAACCGAGTATTTAACTTCATTATGTGCCAAATGTAAAGGAAGCAAATATTACGAGGAACAACATGACCGTAATAGCGAATGCGCAGAGCACTTCTGGAAGAAATTGGGATGTGGATTAAACACTTCGTTACTTACATATGTGAAGAAAATCTTAACTTGCAGATTTTAGCCAATCTTTTTCGTTTAGGCACATGGACAAGAGCATTGGCGAAATAGAGAAATTTGCAGCAAATGAATTGCACTTACTTCTTAGCGCAGATGAGATGGAGGAATTTTACGGAATATTTTCTAAACGAGCACAAAACTTCAAGTTTATGAGAGGTGACGGACTTTTGCTTGAGGATGCCGTTAAATACGTTGATTCAACTAAAATTTAATTTTGAAAAAAAGGATAAAACTGTTCTTCATTCAAGTGGAACATCGGCTCAGCAAAATTCTTTTAGAAATACTGCAAATGCTAACGTCAATGACGAAAAGCAAAATGTGGCAGAATGTATTGCAGCGTTTGTTAAAAATCAAAGTGAGAATATTGAACCAGAATTACAACAAAAGTTAATACACGATACTAGCATTGACATTACTACTCTGGTGGATATACAGAACCCACTAACTAAATTTTCTTACTTAGCGCATATAACGTGTGCCCTGTACTCTTTAATAATAAAGATTTCGAAAAGTGCCCAAAACAAATTGATATTATCCAATTTTGACAGACCAGTCTTGAAGCATTCGAAGACTGCGAAGCCAAAGCCGAAAAAGAAGTTTGGAAACCAGACACAGGAAGTACTGAGCGAAGTTCTAGAGGAAAACCTTGCTCCGAATATTGCAGTTGGAACTGGTCTTGACCCTTCTGATGAAGTGGCTAAAATGAACAATGTTCTAGTTAAAGGCAATGCACAAGAGTCTCTTGTTTTCAATGAAAAATGTGCTGATGTAATAAACAGAGCCTTGAAGACGTTACAGAACCAGGGGGAATGATAGCTCAGAGTAATTGTCGAACGAATTACTCTGAAACATATCGTGAAGTTCGGCAGACTGGCAAAGAGTGGTTTCCTAATTTTCTTCAAGTTAAAACTTTGGATACATTCATGCAGATTGATGTGGAAGAAAATATTAGTTATGTCTTCAAGAATTCTCCAGAGCCCGAAACAAGTTCATGGTTCACTGTAAAGTAAGACATAGAAGAAAAAATGAAGTTAACTCAATTTCCTTTGTTAAAATTATGAAATAACGCTGCGTATACTAAGTCTCAAATTAAAAAAGAAGAGTGCAAATATAATGATACCCTGAAACAATTCAGTTGTTACACTTTCATGACTGGAGGTATACTTGCTTACGATACACTTGCAGCTAATTCACCTTTACCCTCACTAAGTACCATTAGCCGTACAATCAGCAATTTAAGTTCGCCAGTCGTCGAAGGAGAATGTCGAATCGATGAATTGAAATCGTTTTTAGTGGCTCGAAATTTACCACTGTTAGTATGGCTTAGCGAAGACGCCACTCGCATAATTAACCGCATTCAATATGTTCCAAAGACCTATCAATTGGTCGGATTTGTGTTGCCGTTGGACGTCAATGGTATGCCAAAGACAAGCTTTTTTGCTATTCATTTTGCTCATGCCTATTCGATACGGATACCAAATTCTGTACAAAAGATGTAACAAATCGCTGGCGACATATTATAAAACTTTGACCAAACGCTTCAATAAAAGTAGAGGGTGTTTCATTAGGCGGAGAGAGTCGACTACTAAAAACGATTATAATAGTCACTGGCTTGGGAACAACGGATTCTAATCTTGTAACTGAAGATGGAAAAGAAACCCAGGTTTTCATGTAAAATTGGAACCAAAATCAATTATCACCCAAGACACTGTCCATATTCTCAGAAATTCTAACCTTATGCCTATGGGAGATTTCATTGTTTCCGTAACTCATATCAAAAGATTGATGAAGATAGTGTCGAAGGATAAACATCTATTAACTGAAAGGATGTATCTGTCAAGGATAAAATAAATTTCAAAGCTGCGATGAAACTTTGGGATCTGAAGATCTGGGCCCTTTTAGAAGAGAAAAAAGTCCTGGCAGCGAAGGCACAAGAGCATACTTAAGATTGGTATACTATGCTGTGAATTCGTTTCTTTGCGAGGGTATGCGTCTTATAGATCGTGTGTACTACATTTGGTATTGTATCTTTTTCCTGTGGATGTGAAGAGCATGGCTACGCTCAAACAAAGAAAATTCAGTAACTGAAAATTTAATTACAATAAATGCATAAGTACGCATAGAACTCAAAACAATTCCAACATGGTTGTTCAGCAGTCAAACTCGCGAGAGCTTTTTCCGGGAAACCAAGATGCACGTCTCGCAATAAAAAATTTAGGAATGAATGTGGATGTAGTTTTTTCAGGGGCCATTGATTTTAGTTTGTGTCAGCAAATGGAAAAGAGGGTTTGGACAATGAGGAAGAGGAATTTGACACAGGAGAAATTTAACCAACCTCGAATGTAGAAGGTCATTCACAAAATTTTCAAAGTCCTGGATTGGAACTCTTGGAAGACCTAACGCTACTCGCTACTATTTCAGGTAGGTTAAAATTAAAAGGCTATTCTGATTCAATACATATATTTAATGAATCTAGTGCCTTTCCAGTAGTAAAAGATTCTGCTGGAAGAACAACTTTAGTGAGAATGTCTTCTATCAGTTGGCTTCTAAATGAATGCACAGGTCAATTGAGCAGCGATAGACTGCAAAGAGTACGCCAATCTGAGTACAACTGTAGCAAATCATGTAGCAAAAATGATATTTACTCACACTTCGTTCAAAAGTGCGAAAAAGTAAATCTTGGCGACTGGACTATTTGCCAATATAGTTGCAGCTATAAATTCCTTGTAGTTCTTGTTCTCGACTTTTGTTACTTGGGCGGCAAAATACGAAAAAGTACTGAGTGCTCCAGCAATTATGTAAATATTGAAGGCAATAGCAAGAAGATTGAAGTTTTGTGTCAGTGGTTTCGAATAAATGGAAATGGATAATTATGCTTAATCAATGATTTTATCTACGAATACGTTAATATTGAACAGTATGCGTTCACCATATCTAGACCTTTTATCACTAAATTCGGTTTTTCTCGAAGTGAAAAGGTTTTTTGTCAGACAAGTAATTTGATTTAGTAAGAAGGCTGTGCATAAACTGCATCTATTTTATATAACTTTAAGAGTAATGTTATTTCTCGAATTATAGATTTGTATACCAAAGTACTTTTAGTACTTCAAAGTATATATATGCGTAGTATAATATCATCCACAGTAGTGAAATATTGTTCAAACAGGCAAAATTGAGTGTGAATTTGATAAAAGTATGAAATTATATGACGAGTCTGTGATTGACTATTGGATTTACTGGCTTTATTACTATTACACCATTAAATCGTTTCCCTTTCGGGGTGCGCGTGACTCACACAGTGGCGAAGGGATTAGTGTGAGGAAGGGGTTATAGAATTTTTAGATTGATGTAGAATTCTTGTGTTATTTATTTAAATAACACGTTCATTCAGCAACACTGCTCCGACCCAGGTTGCTGATCAATATCTCTAGCAAACACCCCAAGTGAAGATCCTCACAAAGTCGTCATGTGGGGTCCTCCTCTTGGGTCCCTTAGTATCCAAAGTCTTTATTTCAGGCGTCATTCACTCTACTGACACTCTTCTCATTAACTATTTTTTGCCACACTTTTCTGTCCTAGCATACTTCTCTAGGTTCTTTAACGTCCATGCAGTTTTTCATGCAGGCTCTCGTGTTTCTATGGCTTCTTATGTACCTTCTAAGTAGGGTCTCATTTACACATTCTAACCATTCGTTCCGCGGTCTGCCTCTGGGCACGATGCCATTTAGTTTACCTTGATACACTTGTTTCGTTAGTCGTTCATTCCTTCATTCTCTCAACATGCCCGAACCATCTTAACCGATTCCTTTCCCATGTGTCAACTAGCGTCTCTTCCGCGCCACATTCTTTAAGGATTAACTCGTTGCTCACTTTGTTCATCAGAGTTTTCCCGCATATTATGCGCAAAAATCTCATGTCATTCGCGTTAATTTTACTCTTATCTTTTTCTGAATAGGTCCATGTCTTGCTGCCGTATAGTACAGTCGGTAAAAATATAGAATTATGTATTGCCATATGAACCTTATTTGATATATTTTTACTTCTGATAAGGGGGCCTGCTCTACCAATAACCTTCTTACCTTCGTTTTACTTGTGAACTATTTGTAATAGTTGTAAACAGTTGCCATTATCTAATAACTCCTTCTGTGGGAAACCAGCTATATAAAAAATAGGTTGAGGCTGCATAGTAAATACCGTTTAAATAATTAAAATTAAACGTTAATTTTATGAAACTTTAATTTCATTTAAAAAGTACAATTGCATAAATATTTATTGATTCGTTGTATACTATTCGATTCATTATATACTATTTTAAACTATTTTGTAAAGTAGTAAGTACTTCAATACATCAATTGTTTGTTAAACAAAACAATATAAAATTATATTTAGTGTAACTAAAGAACTAAATTACATTTTGAATACAAACACGCACTGTTTTCCTAGCCCTGCAATTTTAATTATTGTTTCCGTCTTTAAAAATTAATATTCATGACACAATCCATTTCCAATCAGGCAGGGTCCTACACTTAAATTTTCAAAATCTCTCGAGGCCCAAATATGTCGTTTTTTATACAAAATTAGGAAATACTTATTTTTCCGATTTGCAACAAAAATATTCTGCAAAGTTATGTGTATTTCAATAATGTATCTTGTTTGAAAAAATTGATTTTTTTTCTTTAAACTATTGTAAATTGTGACCTAATTAAGATGTTTATTATTTTCTTTTTCATTATAATAGTGTTCATAATCTTTTTTCAAAATCCGCCGGTAAATTAATAGAAGGTTCAAAGTTAAGGAAAAGCAGCGGTTTTTCAGAAAAAAATTAAAAATCGATTTTCACAGCTACAAAAAAACCCACCCTTAACTTGTTTTCCAGTTTTTTTTTTCAAACTTGTACTTTGAAAGTGAAGATATCTTGTAAGCTAGATGCTTGCTGGTCCCTTTTTTTAAACTAAAATAATACGCATGTATGTTTAATGCAATTATGTAGCGAAATTTCATAATATTTTTAACTTCTGTGGTAATGCTGGGTAATAAATAATTAAAAGAATGAGTGTTGCAAAGTGACTAGTCGTCTTTAGTCGTCTCTGGTCGTCACGATGGTATTCGCTAGAGTAGTCTCAGTAGTCTCTCTAGAAGTCGGGCAGTACTTAGTAGTCTGACTAACAGAGACTAACATGAATTCTCAGTGCCCCATGAGGAATCGCTGCTCTAACTTGCTCTCCCTGGAAAAAATACGACTGACGGACGGACACTCGACCGAAACTATAAGCGTTTCTGCTCTAGGTGACGAAATTCTGAACATTTTTCTTCTGATTTATTCTTACTTATAAAATTCAGAAACAAAATCCTATTATTTTTTTAATATCGTTCGATAAATACTATAACTTCAATGAATAATCCCACCTTGAATTGACGATAATCCTCTAATATATCAGATTTCGCGTGAAAGCTATCATTTCACGTGGTAAAAACGCGAGAGCCATGGGATCAATAGGTTTCAAATGCAAGCAGGAAATGTGTATTCTATCAAGTGACGGCTTTAGCTGGGCCAGCGATTTGCGTGTACAGCCGTTCAATTCATACGAGCGGTTGAACACGTCACTCATACAATTCCTAAATCTGCTCGAAACCTGATATAGTTTCTATTTGCAGGCCATTCTTTTACTTTTATTTCAATTATTCTCTTTTTTTTATACTTTATTGAATTTTGTTTTCACAGAATTTTTAGGAAACTCATACTATCCAAAATTGTACTCGTATTTTACTCTACTAGACAAATTGGACATCAAAGTTTTGAAATAAAAAATGTTCCTAATGTGTGCAAAAATAGTCCTAGTTAAAAAAATAAGTGGACAATTTAGCAAAATATTTAATAGAGCTTGAATGATGTAGTAATATTGAAATAATTTTGTTGGCATGTGCATTGGTAAACATCTTGTTTTTGAATGAATAATTAAATTATGTTGTAATTTGACTAAAACTTTATTGTTGCTTTTCATTTTGTAGAATGGTCGAGCTAGTAGCGAAAGTAGCGAGGATGGGGCCGGAAGTAGTGCGAGCACGTCCCGTGGTGCCGGAAGTGGATTTGGTACCGGCTGTACCGGCGGATGGCGAAGCGTCTTCGGAGCAGTTTCCGGTCGAGAGCTCAGGCTTTACGAATGCGCACCCTGGAGTCCAGAAGCCTGGGCGTCTCCAAGTATTACCTGTCCCCTCATTGCCACGAGGTAAGCAACTTTATTCCAACTTCCAAACTTCTTAGATTTAATAAACTTTCGAAGTAAACAGCTAATTTCATCTCAAGCACAAAGGCATATTTTTTTTTATTTTTTTTTTTTATTTCTTATACATTGTAGGAAACATACATTTTTTATTCCTACCAATTTCTGGAAAATTTTTAATTATTTTGAAAATTCCTGACCCATGATTTTAATTAAGTAGATGCCTCTTGCCGGCAGTCTAAGCTGTACCTCGCGATTTGGGTTCGCATTTTATATATAATCGCCATGTACATATCTTTTTTTTACGGACTCAATGAAGATTTAATATTATATTATATTTAAATGTTGTGACAGGATTAAGATGGTTTCTGTTCAACACGTCGAAGGCATTTTTGGTTAAAGTTGCATTTTATATTTTTCGGAATAGTTTTGCACGGGGCTGTCCCGGTATATATCATCAGTCACGGACGCATTTTTATAATGCAATCAAGTGATCTGATGAGAGCAGCGTGTCCCGACATATTGGACAAAGCCTGATTTTTATACCATTATTCATGGACTGGGTTGCAGTCAAGTGCACGATGGGGGACATACAACTTAAGGTGGGTTCCAAACCACCATAACCTCGGTAAAAGTACATAGAAAAATGTCCAGAGGTACCGGCTAAGAAATCGATGATCGATGATGTGCCACGAATTTTATTCAAATTGATTAATATTTAACATACCACGCACATATTCAATTTTTCCATACGATTAACATCAAAAAGGTGACATAATGAAAAATCCACATAACTTTCTCAATTTCGATCAAATTCTTCTATTAACTGTGAAAACAAATTTTAAGTAGCTTCAAAGGAAGTGCCGACAGTACAAAAATTAAAAATTTTGAAAAAATCAAAAACGGTTGCTGTTTAGATTGAAAAAAAAATTAATTTTCCTATTTTTCAAAAGAAGCCTCTCAAACTTAGCAAGATGGGAAAATTTATTTTCAGAAACTCTGCAGTAGGCCATTGCAGTACAAATTTCGAAGTATTCCAAGATGGCGGCCGCTTTCAATGTAAGAAAAATGATTAATTTCATCATTTTTCAATGGATACAAAAACATGTATATTGTATTCACAGTGGCTAGTAATGGATACTGTTCTTAAATATTCTCAATCGGAGTGCGGTTTTACAGTAAAAGTGAAGTTTATTATGGCTATCACTGACTATTTCATAGTTTCTGCAACTAAATTTTCTGATCCTGTCAAGTTTGAAAGGCTTTCCATGATAAATAAGGAAATTCATTTTTTTCTGTACTCTAAACAGCGGCTACTTTGAATTTTCCAAATTACTGAAGGAATCTTTTATTATAAATCTTCCTATAAGATAATGACTCTATAATTGTTAAGAACAATTATTTTTTTATTTTCTTGAATTAAATTAATATTAAAAATCAGTTTTTCGAACTTTTCACATTGCCAGTTGCAGGTACCTGAAATCATGAATGCATTTCGTGTTCGTGTTCGCAATTCTGTCGAAGGGATTACCAATGAGGCGTACGCAGACCGTCGGATTACCGCAGTTAGCAGTATTCGTTAGTCCATCGCTATTTTAATTAAGACTATTATACATCCGGCGACGTTCGCACATCCCGCGACTGGTCCGGCCGTTACGTGCGCAGACAACCAAATTGCACGTGGTGCTTCCGAATCTCGCGAGATTCAGTTTGCAACCATAACTTTCTCAAAAATGAGAAAAAAATTGGAGTAAAATTCAAACATAATTCTCCTTAGTTTTGTGATACATGAAAACTTTCCTAAATACATTTAAATAAAAGAACCTAATAATATTCATAAAATAATTTTTAATAATATTTAATAATATACTCTAAACTAGCAGCTCTAACTATTTTAAGTTGAAGCTCAGCTTTTCGTTAGTGAATTTGATCCAAATTACTGTTTCGCGTTGAGGTTATTTAACGCTGTACACAATTTATAATGACATTAGCGCGAAATACTTTGAAAAATCGACTCCCGCTGGGGATTCGAACCATACCTAATTACCTAAAACCTGTCCTAAAACCTAAATCTAGCGCAAGCATTATGCAACTCAGTTTTTTCTGCAATAAACGTGGCCAGATAAGAAATATTGTATATGTGTCGTGCTCAGTTTTATCAGTAATACTTTTACATATATTATATAATAATAGGTAGGCTTAAAAATTTTCAATTAAAATTTCGTGAATTGATCTCTTACAAAAGATATCTATCATTTTTTAACTAGTTGGGCAAAATTCTTTACCTAGAAGTATTAACTCACACAGTCAATATACATCTTCTTACAATTTCAAGAAATAATTCTGACTTCAGGTTTTCTATATCTTGAGATTACTATCTCGTACAGTATTAAAAACTATTCTGATTGTTTCTTGTACAGTGTGAACAAGTAAGCTTCAAATTAATAATGGGAAATAGTGAATCTGACTATCCAATTTTTTTCGTGATTGAAATCTAACTTTTTCGTAACGCTTTAGTTTAGATAACAAGATTTACGTTAGAGCTGCAGCATTTTCTATCATTTATTTTAAAACCCAGCGAACCTCAAATTTTTGATTAAAATGATTGAAACTCATTCTCTGCTGGTGTCAGGTTCATCTCACATGTCATTCAATTTAAACGAAAGAACTTTTTTGTTTTTCAATGTTCAATATTGTTTTACTTTTAAATAGAAAAAAATAGTTGCACTCGACGTTATGCGGTTCTGTCTGACGGAAGCTTTTTTTAATTGATTTTACCTGGAATCATAGAAAAATTGTATTTAAATCAATGGAAGTTGATTATTAATATTATAAATTTTTTAATCGCTAACTCTTTCTCATATTACCCTGCGTTTACCCTTTTTTAAATTTCCCTTCTTTCCCAATTCTCGAAAAAAATCAAACTTTTCCCTTTCCTTTTTAAATATACGATATTTGAAAATATAATATTTTAGTGAGAAAGGAAATGCTCTAAAATGAGTAAGTACACATAAGAACTAGAAGAACCATTTTCGATTTTAGATTTACAAAAATATTCCTTTCAAACTTAGAATATGCTACCGCATGTAGTGAAATTTTTGTTTCCTTAACTTACGGAATTGTTTATCAGAATTGAATTAACTTTTTAATAAGAAATATTAAAGCACATAAATAAATTATTTTCAAATAAATAAAGCGCAAATACAAAAGAATATATCGTAACATAAATATAAATATACAAGTGGAACGATTTTCAACTGTTGACATCTATAGTTCATTAATAAAAAAACACTCTTAAAGAAAAAGCTGGAAGCTGAAATATTTAAAACATATTAAAAATGTGAAAAATGGAAACACAAGTTGTTATTCAATACAAAGATTGGAACAGTTAATAAAAACATATAGTAATTTTAAAAAATTCTTGAAGAGTGTACACTTATTATTTGAAATACTTACAAAGCTAAATATTAAATACATGGAATATTTCAAGTTAATGAACTGCAATATGAAATATTCTAAATTAAACAATCGATTTAATGAAGTACCCTTGGTACGTAGCAACTCAGTTGAGAGAACGCTACGACTTGTTATTGACTCACACAGGCTAATTCATAAGTTTGGCTGACGTCTGTCATACATTTACAGTATAATTTATTTTTTCTTTTCTTATAGACTCTGAACGGCATTTTACGAATCAGTTATGAATTTGGGAAAACATTCTAAATAATTTAGATTTATTTCAGAATTCAGTCTTCTCATAACTTCGCAAGTTATTTTGAATAATTGATTTTTCTATTATTAAGCTCTGAAAGGTTCCAAATTTCTAACCAGAGCTTGAGTACAGCTGAAGACAACTGTTATCCAAATAATAAACGATTCTCATTTGTAATTCTATTACCGAGGGTACTCTCTTAAACATATTCTTTCTTGCTTAGAGACCGTACTTAAATTACGTAAGGGATTATCTGCAGTCTCCAGACCCCGCCACCCTTTTTTAACAAAAAAACCGTAACAAATCTACACACAGTGTCTGATCCTTCGCCCTCATTGAGCTGTTACGTAATCTAGGTACGATCCCTTACGAGAAAGATATAAAAATTGTGTACTTGACAAGTTTTATTTTATATCTGACTTTCTTATATAGTCTAGAATAAATTTACAACAACCTAAATATATCAAAACAAAAAATCATTTTAAATAATTTTAAAATATAAAATTTTTTTTTAAAGAAATTTTTTTTCGTACATGTAAAAATAAATTTTCAATTTTTCCCCTACTTGTCCCCTTTTTCGTGAAAGAAGCATAAACAAACCTTTGAATTTATAAGTTTTAAGATTTTCTTTAATGTAGGAATTTATCAACTAATTTATTAGAAAAATAACTTACATTGTGCGCTTTAAAATCTAGTAATTTCTTTTTGAGTGCAAAAATGTTATATTTAAAATATATTCAGTTATATTTTTGTAAATTATATAAAAGGATCTGATGTAAGTAAAATTAAAAGTTATTCAATCATGCAGTTAGTTGGTTAAGCCAAACTCTAAAACAAAGAACCGCGCAATATTAGCTTCATACACCTAAAATTCAATGACTCCAAATCTGAAACCTGAAAGTCCAATGCGATTATTAAGGGGAGAGTCCTTATAAAATTATGATAGACTTGTAGTACCCAAACGATTAATTGGTGTGGTGAATAATAATTGCTGAAGGGGAAAAACTTTGAAAAGTTAAGGACCGTCACCGAGCGACCTTCTCTGTCCCTTATTCCAGGGCAAGGTTGGTGTTGGATGTATCAGCCGCTGGGGTTGATAGAACAGGGGGCGGGAGGGGGAATTCCGAGGTGGGGAACGATTCCCGGTTAATTAATAGCAAGTGATTAATCGTCAGAGCCGGGCTACCCTCGTCAAACAAACCTCCAAGCACAGCTCCGAGCTTGTACGTGATCTGCAAATACGAGCGAGCATCTGCATACTACAAACTTCTACATATATGTGTCGCGTGTTCATTTATTAACACCCAGTGCTTTGTGTACTCGGACTCAATGCGATTTGTATTTTGTGGCAAAACCGATGAAACATTTGATCATTTCTATACAAAAATCGAGAAAAAACCTTTCAATAATTTTTACATGAAAAATATTATGGTTTTGCTTCCACATGGGGGAAGATTTGTAGTTAAATACATTTTCAAATATACTTTTTTGGCATACACGTGTAGATAGAATTTGACGACAGGAACTCAACAATACCATTTTTTACATTTTCGTCAAAAAGCGTCTATGAGTTGGCGAGACTACCCTACAGTAAATAATTATAAGCACAAGTATAGTTATAATAATCTTTTCGAATTTTAATCGAATAACACGTATCATGTCTTAACTAATAATCACATTAAATTAATTATTCTACATTCATTAGTATTTTAAATTAATGATTATCTACTGTAGGACAAGATTTAAGACGAAAAAAATAAAAGAAAATAAAGCAAAAAAGGGGGTGAATGGAAGAGAGGGGATAGCGATAGGTGGGGAAAGTAGATACTATAAGATGCTATAAGAAAAAATGGGTCAAAAATAAATTGCTTATGTCAAGTTTGAAGGAAATTAAGTTGAAGGAAATTAAGACTTAGATACTTTCGAGGGAAAGGAGTTTGATCTTGTAACTCTTTGACTTCTACAAAGTTTTGCTAGCCACTTTTTAATCTTGTAGCTTTTAGCTTTTGAGACATTTATAATTAAAATTTAAAACTTTTTAATCACAACTTGACTTTGTTTTAAGAATGCTTAATTTTGGTATCTTACATGAGGTTTTAGTAATTTAAAAAGACTTAATAAAGAATTCTAACCCAGTTAAAAAAAAATTATTCATAAAAGTCAGTTGTTTCCACAATTAGTCTTTTATATCTTCTATTTATAAACATTTATCACTGGTTCAAAATTTATTAAGAACAAAAATACAATCAAAGACAAATAGTTAATTGTATGTTGTATGTTCTTGTAGAAAAATACAAGAATTAACAATAAAGTATAAGTTTTTGACAATTAAAAAATTTGTAGAACTTTTTATTAGTATTGTTTTACACTTGATTGTAGAAATCCACAAGGTATTACTAAAAACTATTGGATTTTACATTTTTTAAATTTGGTTGTTTGACGTCATAAAAACTCTTTTAATTAGACTTGAATTATTTTAGAAAATTACAAACCTTTACAACAAAAAATTAAAGACTTCACAAAAGTTGAAACATTGGAAAACTGTACTTAAAATTATGTTGTAAATACTACCAGTTCATTGTATAAATGTACAAAATTTAGCAAAAAATATAGATTTTTACAATCCATACTTTTAGAGTTTTTGTAGAATATGTGATGTAGGTACTCGTTTCTACAAGTAATTCCATTTTTTATAAAATATTACACTTTTTCCAAGCCCTTTAGTATTATAATGAATGACGGATCAAGAAAAATCAATATGAATAGTTTAAAGAGAATATTCAAAAAGATTGTTAAAAATGATTCATATCATGCCAACTGAACAATTACTAATTTGAAAAAAAATCTTGTAAGTTTAAGATACATTTAGAAGTTTTGAAAAGGTGCAAAAATAATTTAAAACCTAAATAGATTTTGGAACAAAATGTAGATGTTTAGAGATTTAGCACACCAAAAGGGCCTTTTAAGCATTGGGAAAGGCTTTAAAGGACTAGAATTTTGTAATCAAAATTCCTAAAAAAAAAACTAAAAATAAATTTCTGTTGTGCAAAATTAATTTAAAAAGAATATTTAAACAGATTTTTGAAGTTTTCAATAAAGAATTTGGAAGATTTTAAAGCAATCTTTCTAATTTTGCAGGATTATAAAAAAAGTAGGAAAAATTAGATTCCTGGAAATTTTGAAAAGGATATTTAAGACGATTTAAAAACAGATGATGGGTATAAATTACTGTGTTTAGCTTAAAATTGCTTAAAATGATAAAATGATGAATTTTTTTATTAATTCTTCAATTTATAGAATTGATAAACATAGCGTGGATTTCTGTTTTCTAAATCTTTAAACTGTAAAATTGATCAAAGATAATAAAATTTATTTGACAGTTCAACGTTTTTTGATTAAATTTGTTCAATTTGAAAGTGTTGATAGCTTTCATTTTATAGGTATAAATTATTGAGCGTTTAAATAAAAATATTTTTAAGCTTTAATTTTAAAAGTTTAAAATTTTAAAGAATTCCACCTTGAATGCTTTAATTTGCAGTTCTAATATTTTGATTTCAAAAACCATGATCAAATCTTTCTCAATTATTCAACTTTTATTTCCAGTCAAAAAGTTGTTCGTTGTCGATCTAGGATTACAGATATTGAGAACATTGCAATGGCATAATTTTAAATTACATACGTATATGATGTCCAATCGATTGCTCTGTATTTGAAAAAAAACTTCAAACGTAAGTTTTGTTGTTGTTTAATAACGATTATTCATTATTGTCATTTAATAGTCAACCATTTAATGGAAAAAGTTGTACATTCTGTAATGCTGGTTATAATTAATTGTATGTATTTGTAGATTCCTTTAAACATTTTTTTAGTTTTTTGTACTTTTTTCTAGAAAATTTCCACCATCTTTTCATCTTAAAGAGTCCAGGAACGTTTAAATCAAGAAATTAAAAATAAAATTTTGTGGGTTCAAGCAAGTGGAGTATAATATTGAAGCTCTGAAAGCAGAAAAAATAAGAGGAACTGGAAGTCTTGAGTCTCATTCGGAATATTGCATTTGGGTTGCACGTTTAGGAGGGAAGGCAACTGTCGTCGACACCTTTAATAATTAATGCCCAGCCTCAGGCATTTAATTGATCCGGTTCGATGTTCGATTATCCAAACCCCATCTATTATCCCCTCCCCCTTCCCCACTCGCGCTATTTTACCCATACTGCAGACTTCGAAACTCTTCGTCGAAATTATTTTTCTGAATTTCCGTTTTCGAAGAATGAATTTCACGTTTCGTTCGATCCGATTGCACTCTATCGTATTAGGCTCTCACCCTCGTCGACGCGATAAATTATCGCGAAGAAAAACTCGTCTTTCCAGTTCGTTTGAGTATCCTTCGCTCCCTCGGGCTTTCACACTTTATTTCATTTGAATAATTACCGATTTTGTGCTAGATGAATCTTCAAATGAGATGCAAGTTTTCAGAAGATTGGGATACATTATTGCATACAAATGACTTTTAATTATATGCACATATAATTATATATATTTTATTTTAAAAAGTTGTTTTAGCAGTTTTAAATATAAGGTTATATTTAAAAAGTAAAAAGCAATTTATTAAAAAATCTTACAATCATACAATTAGTGAGCTTTCTCATATTAAAAAATTAACATTCGTACAAGATAATCATTATTTTAAAGTTTATTTTAATAAATTGATACATAGACATTAAGATAGCGCTTATTCTTCACGTTTTTAATTTATTTCCTTTCAAGTCCCCAGTTTTGTTTGAGTGCCCAAGAAAAAAATTTCCTTGAAATTTGAGTGAAATCTGTTAATATTTATGGGTCGCGTAAAGACCATGAAATTTCCCAATGGAAACTTCATAAGTCACACATTTGAATTTCATGTAATATTGAAGTTATTAACGTTTCTTGAAAGTTTTTTTCATAATGATTATTAATCGGTAATTTTAGAATTTTCAGTCATCTTTTAGTATAATTTTATACTTTTTTAACAAATTTTTTTTTAGCTAAGTCATGAAATGAACGTATTTTATAGAGTATATGAGTTATTTAGTCATTTTGACGACCATAAAATAATCTTTGTTTTTTCAAGTATATAGTTCATCTAAAAAAACGAGAAACATTTTGTCCTACTAAACTTTCGACAAATTTTAATATTTTTAAGTACTACTTTGTTTTCTAAGAATACTCTTAAATGTTTAAACAAATGAATACGGAATTACTTGTGACACATCATCTTATTTAAATATTAGATTCACAAAAAGTTTAGTTTTTCGAATTTTAAATCAATGGGAAAGGTCTTTGCGCAACTTCCATATATTAACCGAAAAACATAACTTTCCACTTATTTTGCTTGAAGTGATAGATTTTTACCGTTGATCACGGATGCAGGAATACTATTATTAACTAAATAATAATGCAAGAAATAAAAATTAAAAATGTCAAAAAAATAATTTTGTTTGTGGCTTATCAGATTACATCAAAGAAAATTCTTTTTAAAAGGAATAATCAATTGGCAGCATAAAGATTAAATAAATTTTGTAACTGATATACAAATGTTAGGGTGGTCCAAAAGTGGAGTATCAATTTTTTTAATTTTTATGCATATCGCCCGAAAATGTGTTCGATTCCACACAAAAATAAATTTCTTTTTTTGTTTTGAAAAACCAATGATATTTATTGGTGACACAAGTCACATTCAGTGCAACACGTATTTCCTATAAAAAAAGATGCTTTTGTAACTTTAATTCAGAATCGTCAATATAAGCTGAATCGATTAAAAACATAACATTTTCCATAAGTCCAGAAGTGAAAAAATGGTTTTTGCAATTTTTTGACGTTTTTAAACATTAGGGAACGATAAAAAATAATTTACTCTAATAAATACAATTCTATTTCAAAAATGATTCTTTTTGAGGTTCACTCATTATTTTTTCAGACCGAAAAAGTCATAGCCAAACTAAAGATTTTAGAAAGAAGGCAAGTTTCTAGCATTACTCTAAGAAAAGCTAAATATGAACAATAATAAATTGTCTAAAGAAGCACGTTTTTAACGCACTTAAAGTGAAACGTAAAAAAATAGTTGAAAATTTCAGAAAAAACGCAATTTTCTAGCATTATTCAAATAGAATATTATGAAAATTAATAAAAAATGTATAAATTTTAAATTTTATTAACCTTAATCAATTATTTACCTCACTCTAATTGAAAATTGGACAAAAATTGGAACATTTTTTAACAAACCGCGTCTTTCTAACTCTATTTCAAGAGAAAACTGTGAAAAACATTAATAAATTGTTTAAGCAATTCATTTGACATCTAATTATCAGTATAAAGCACTATTTTATGTTTTAGAAACAATTTGCATTTAAAAACCGCCAAAAAATCCCTGTGGGTACCAATAAAGCGCAAGACCCATTTTTTCTCTTATGGTGTTTTTTTGAACCCTATTAATCATACTAATGGAAGTGATTTTTAAAAAGTAAAATTTTTCATGAGGCTTACGCAACCTCTAAATATCATCCCCCCTCCCAAATGGATTTCTTTTTGTGCAACCCCTACATATCTTTTTTTCTGAAGGATTTCTTTTTGTGTGGATTGGAATAAATTTTTGGACGATATGCATGAAAATTGGAGGAAAAAAATATGTGGACCACTCTAATGAATATGGTTCAAGTTAAGGATTCAATATTTTCTAAAGACGAGGTGATTCCTTGAGGAGACTTGGCGATGTTCGGTTTATTCTCGATTCAAGGGGTTCTGATAAACCTCACAGTGCTCTTCTTCTAACCAAGTCTGCTCTTTTGACACGTATACTGTATACTGAAAGTCACGGCCTCCTGTGCAAGTGAAGTCCATCACCAATGTTGAGAGGGGAAAAAACCTGTCAACCCCCAGGCAAACGAAGAGCCACCATATCAGGCCACGATTCATTTATTTTTTCCTCCGTTGTGTGTTAATATTCTATAATGTATGAATAAACTTACCTTTTTATTTCTGAAAGAATATCCCATGGGACAAAAACTGTTAAATATTACATATTTTTTATGTAAAAAGGAAAAATTTTTCTTGAAAAAGTAAATTCATAATTTCACTAGCACCCCTATAGATAATTACGGAATAACTATTCGGGGCCAGAATAGATCGGCCTGGCTGCTAATGTTTCAATTCAAAATCTTTCAGTTTGAAGAATTGTCGAACATAAATCATCAAAATTACAGAATTTTTAGTTATAAAACTTGAAATTTGCATTACTTTCAATTTTAAATTGGCAAAATTAAATAGTCTTCAATTTAAAAAATATATCATTTTAAGTTCTACTCTTGAAATTTACAGATATATAAATAAAAATTCTTAAATTTTAATGATTTTGAAAATCAAATGTAAAATTTTCAATTCTAAGGGCCGCTTCCACCAACCTCGGTTAAAAAGTTAATTCTCCGTTAAAGCTAGTTACGCGTTTCACAACTTTTTAACGACCGATTGACTCGCGTTAACCATCGTTAAATCTAACCCGTCAAGATTGGTCGGTTAGGGCTACTTAATCGTCCTTGTAACACTCCACTAACTTTTTTTGCAGTATGACATTATAATCGTTCAATAATATTTCAAAAACCTATCAGCGATGTCCACACACACACGCACACACACATTTCATTTTAATCTGATATTATATCTGATATCGCCTCATCCTTTAATCTAGAAAGTGCAGTGTCGTTATGAAATATGGAGTTTTTAGAAGAAACAAAACATACATAAAAATTCACTCTTTTTAGATTAGTGTGGGCACGTGCGTGCCGTAAACCTTACTTGGATTTGACGCGCACGGCCATATTGCTTTGATTTTCACTCGATCCACGGGCAGTCAATCACGCGAATGATTTAAAGTAAAATAGGAGTTATTTCGAAACGACCATCTGATTAGCTAACCGTGCCCTCCAAAAATGTGGTGGAACGCACAACAGGATAATCGAAGCTTAACGATGGCGTTAACTTTAACACGCCGTCAGTTAACCAATGATTTAACCGAGATTGATGGAACTGGCTCTAAATTTCCCAAATTGAAGAAATTTCGAATATTAATCATCAAAATTGCAAAATATTTATTGCTCAACTTAAAATTTACATAATTTTTCATTGTGAATGTTTAAAATAAAAAAAAATAAAACAATTTTTAAATATCTGTAATTCAAAGTTATGCCATTTTAAGAGTTACCATACAGTTGAAAACTCTTGAACTTTAGAGATTTACAAACAAAATAAATAAAAATGGAAAAAATTTCGAATGTTAGTCATCAAAATTGCAGAAATTTTTAATTGTAAATTGTCAAAATTCCAAACTTTAAAATTTGCAAAAAGTATATTTTAAAGGTATTTAATTTAGAAAACTTAGTTTTGAATAGTTCTATTTTTATGACTTTTGAAAATTCATAAAGTTACGATAGAAAAATATTCACTTTTAAATATTTGCAGCTAAAGTTCTCAAATTTTTATGATTTCGAAAATCAAGTCAACTTTTCCATTCTAAATCTTCTAAATTTTAAAAAACATATAGTTTAATTGATTTAAATTGCAGAAATGTTTATTTTTGAATTTTCATTATGAAAAGTTCTGGAATTTTAAAGCTTTAAAATTAAAAATTCTTAAATTTTTAAAGTATAGAATTACAAATTATTTTATTTTAAAAATGTATATTTTAAAGATATGCAATTTTACACTTTTTTATAGTTCAGCTTTGAAAATTTTGCAGTTGAAGATTCTTGAATTTGAATGATTTTCAATATAAAATTCTTCATATTTGAACATTTGCAACTGAAGACTCTTAATTATTTAATACGTATAGTATAAAACATGATGCAATTTTGAATGATTTTTTTTTAATAATTCAATCTTTAAGATTTAAAACGGAAATTTATTGAATTTTATGGATTTGCAATCGCAAATTCTTCAATGGTAAATAGCCAAAATGATAGAATTGACTTATCTTATGAAAAATCTTATCATTTTTAATATAAGTAGCATGTGTTTCCATATATAAAAAAGAACCTTTGCAGGAAATTCAAGTTACAGACTTGAAGTAAATGACTACATTTGACATTTTACATTGCATCATTTGAACTCTGAACGCATTTTTCCTGAATCTTAGTAAATTTTACTATTTGTCATTATAATATCTGCAAGCAAAATAGTAAACGCGTGAAAATAGATTTTTATGTGAAACTAGCATTTACTAAAGGCACGCGATAAGTGAACGGAAATATAAGAGCTTCAATCTGAACAAAATGAGCGGATCAATTTGAAGATTATTAAATATCATGATAATAATTTTAACTTCTATTATAAATATATTAACTAAAGGAAAAATATTCAGATTTATTTACAAGCCCTTTGATTTTCTGTCCTTTTGAATTGCGGAAGTGTACAAAGCAAAACTTTAGAACAATTGTCGATGAACTCCACTCGCCCTTTTTGCATAATCTTCTCTTCTATTAGTTATTTCCTTTCCCGGAAGTCAAATTAATCCCACTCACGGAAACTTTGTCGAACAATCTCAGCTAGAAATGTGCACCAATATTCCAAATGGCCTGTATTTTGTAACTTGCAGTTGACGAAAGGGATCTCAACATCGCAATTGGTTAGTTATGGTAGCCCGAACAATGAGGGTACCACAGAAGTTAATACAGTCCTTATCTGCCCTTATCTGTCCTTTCCACTTTCCTGGAATCTCTCTTCTTCGTCTTATCTCTTCAACTCCTGCTCATTTGCACTCACAAGCTTCTGAGTCGCGGGAACTTGTTTCAGAAAATTTCTACAATACATTAAAAAAAAATTATCGAATAAAAAGAAAAAATTGTTCAAATACATCAGATCAATAGATATAGAATAAAATTCAGATGCTAAAAATTAGAGAAAAAAATATAAATCCTTTCATTAGAATCTTCTGCAAATACTTATAGCGACGTAAATTTTCACGTTTAGATACCAGTTCCTGGATTTGAGTCCAAGGCCAAGTGTGTTTCTTTTCAATATAGGCAATCTTCAAGACAATTTGTAGCATAATTAATAATCTATTTTTGCACGGACGCGTTTCTAGAAACTAATGCAACCTTATAATTTTACTCCGCCTGCCATCTTTGGCGCTCTTATACTTCCGAGAATAAAATGAAGTTCGAAATTCAAGATTAATCCGCAGAACATATTTCAAAATATTTTTCGAAAATTCCCCTCTTTCACCATATTGATTCCATTCACTGTTAAAATATTTTTTAAACTGATACAAAATTACATGCTGTTTCATACGGCTATAATAACTCATTCTTGCTCAAAATCAAGATTCGAGTGTTTATATTACAATCGCGAAATTGGAGAGTATAGATTGAAGCTCTCAGATTGGAGAGTTTAGACTGCTAAGCCCAGACTGGAGAGTCAAACAAGGGGACTAATAGGACAACACAAAAATCCCCTAATGCATTTTAAATCTGCATAAACGAAGATGAATGAACATTATATGGATATTTTAATTAATATTTATTTAAAGATGTGTGTTTTTAATGAGGCATTTAGAATTTAATGTTACTACGATAAATGTATCAGTTTTTTATTGTAGGCTTTTCATTATGGGCAAAATGTCGGATTCTTATTTTCTCTTCCTGCATATTTTATCGTCAACGCAATTTTTTCGGCGAGATTCTTAAGAATTTCAAAGGATTAATAGTGAATTGCAAGGGATTCGAGGGTAATTCCAGCAAGTTTCAAAAATCATCTCCGGCAAATTAGGTCGGAATAGAAAATTAAGACGTGATATTTGTGACATATAGTAGTTATGTTTCATCTGTATATCAGCATTCTTATCCCCCCGTCCACAGCAAACGAGAATTTTATAATTTTTGATGCATTTCAAATAATTTAAGATGAATTTCAAAAAGTTTACAAATTTATCTCCCGAAAGTTCCACCGAAATAGAAAAATAAAGGATGCGCCTATTCCGCCAGACTTTTTCCTCCTGGAAAAGGGTTCGGGGTTTCCCCGGAGAGAAATTTAACAAAGCGTTTTTGCTCTTATGCATATAATGCTGTGCTTCATATAGACAAAATGAGATTAGGTCTGTGTCCGGAGGAGAAAAATATGCCGGAAGGGAAAATTAAAATCCGGCTGAACGTGATGAAAGAGAGGACAGAACGAATTTTATATTATCTTTAAATTTGACATTTGATTTGTGTCAAATTGTGTTCTAAATAGTCAAAACGTCACTACTCTCACCTTTTATATTAAATCTTATTTTGAGTTATGTGTAATATTTCTCTACATTTTGTCAAAACAGTAGTGAAATCCCACCAAAAATATCTATGATGGAAAACGTGGCCAAGTACAACTTTACTTGAACATTTAAATGAAGTGCAATCAAAGTAGACCGACTAAAACTTAAAAAGAAATAGTGACCATTAATTACTTTTGAGTGTTGGAAAATAAACTTTTATGCCATTTTAATTTGAGAAGATAATTTTTTAAATTACGTATAAAAAAATTTGAAATAGTTATAATTTGGTGGAAATAAACTAGGACGAATAAAAAGCTGTATAATTATGGATAATATTATTGATGAAAAGAGTGGATAAACTAAACTAAATTTTATTTAAAAATAGTCGATGTTGATGAGCAGTATTCAGAAAAGTCTCATTTTTTAGATTCAATTTGAACGCTTTTGACAAACCGAGCTCCTGAAGGAACGAACATTGAAAACAAGTAGAGGCCCAATAGAGATCCGAAGATAGATTTTTTGTAAAGTTGATGTCAGTAATAAATTTTGTCTAACACAGTAGAGCAGAAAGAGCGATAATAAAAAGAGCTCGGTGAAGCTATTTCCGGTCGAAGGGGTCCAATATCAGGTCCCAAGAAGCGACAGGGTGGAAAGTACGGCATAGCCGACTTAAGGAAGTTTTACTGAGAGACAAACCGGAAGTGATTCGACTCCACTCCAAAGAAAGTTTCTCCCCTTACCCCGACCATTTTTTCCTTCCTTAGATTTACCCTCTTTTTTCTTTGTCTTATTTCCAATCTTAGTCTTTTTTTCGCGGATTACGGTGACGATCGGCCATTTATTCTCGATTAACGCTCTTATTTACTGACTGAGGTTTTCTCTCATCTGTTTTCTTCTGATTTTGTTTTTTATTCTTTTTCTTCTTCAGCTTAGTATCTGAGCCGATTAGATAGATTGTGACAGTATAAAAAAAAACATGATTACGAATTCAATGAAGCCGTCAATTTTATTATAAATCTATTAACCCATTTTTTGCATCTTTTTCTTTCATAATCATATTTCTATTTGCCTTTTTTGGATAGATTCAAAGTTCATTAATTTTTTAATGCTGCGAAATTAATTTTTTTCCCGTGATTTAATTAAAAAAGTTCGAGATGAGCAGAGTCACCTTTTGTCATTTATGGTTTTCACAGGGTTGTCATTGACGGGGATAACAGCCTGGAATTTTTAGCGTCAGGATCTTGATCTGCCTCAATTCCTCTTATATTATTTTTGACTCTTTAATTTTTCTAAAAGAGGTTTAAATTTAAGTAATGTAAAAATTTAGGTAGGTGCGAAGATATTTATTGTAAAAGATTATAATGCAATATTCGTCCGTTGTTGAGCTTTAAATGCTACCTGTACGAAAAATAGAGCAAACATATTAATGAATAGCATATTCGAGAGAGAATTGTCCACAGGAAGCAATTATTATAATGAAAATGAGTTGTGAGCACTAGCCACACATTTATTTAATAGTTTGTCATGGAAAATTAAATAAACGCAGAAAGTGAACGTTATCGAGATCTTCATTGTTTTTTTTTTTATATTTTTCGATATCTTCGAACCCAGTGGTTCTGTTTTGGATGCAAGTAACCGTTTGAATATTGTTCTATATAGATTAACCCGCTGAATGTTAAAAATTCCAATCTCTTTTTTCTCTACAAGTAGTTTAAAAACAGTTTACCGTATTTTATGTTTAAAATTTACTAAAAATTGTCGATATGATTTGAAACATATAAAAAAGATAACGCCATTTCACATTTCACCTTAAAGTAAATTTTTCTTTGTAAAACTATGACAATGAATTTCTTCTATTGTGCAGTTTTCACGTACTTCAGCCAAATTTATAGATATAAATGTTTCGCAAATAAATTTGAACATTCTGCAAAAGAAGTGTCCGCTTTCTATGCATAAAGTTATTTTTCTCTGATACTCTATTTTATGTAATTTGTTACGGAAGAAGGCTTTGTTATAAAATGTTTTTTCTTTAATAAACTCGTGTGAAAATAATAAACACATACCTTAAGCCCGATTCATAATTTTCGTTGCAGAAGGTTCGATTTACTAGCCACCAGAAAATAATTTTAAAAAATATATCAACAAAACTTGTATTGTTTCAACCACAGAACATGGTTATTACATAGCTAGTAAAATATTTGGTATATTCTAACAGATTTTTTGGGTTTGGCAGCTAAATGTTTTTATAGATGGAGTATTTGGTTGATTCAGCCAAAAATGTGCTTGGGCTAATCAAAAGTTCTTTACAATCAATAAAACTCTGTTTGATTTAACCCAATATTCATGTATATAGAAAAACCTTTTTTTTGTGGGATACTTTTGTAATTAGGACATCAAAAAACCTCTTTTCGAGACAATCTTATTTAAAGTTGGTAAGTATTAAAAGCGCTCTTATTATATTTTTTTCTGTAAACATAACATTTACCCACTAATTTTCCTTTCTGGGATATAAAATTTTAATGTTTCCAAGCAGAGAATATATTGAAGTATGATTTACTTTCGAATACCAAAAATCTACATTTTCTGTCCTTCCTCACGAAAACGTGTATGTCTTATAAACTACGTTCGGCATATTTGATTTATTCTATATTAAATCAGTAGTTTTGTTATAAATTTACAATAATTTTCATTATATATTCTAACACACAGTTATAAAATGTTATACTTTTCAAGATTTATAAGTCATATAATATAGCAATCGAGGGTCGACTCAAAGAACCGGTTATAACTTTCTTGCGCCTATAGGGGGGGGGGGCTTAACATCCCTTAAATTCAAGCAGTCAGGGGTCGCCCCACTCTGAGCGTCCGAAATTTATAACCGGTTCTTTGATCCGGGCCGTCAATTAGTAATTATAATTCATATTTTTATCTCATAAAATACAATCAGGGAAAACGTAATTTCTAACCGGCAAACCCGGCAAATAGCCAAGAAAAAGATTGGAAAACCCGCAAATGGATAGTATTCTTAGACCTACTATTTGTCTACGAACGTCGTCGCAAACACGGGATAAGCCTGCCAATGTCGACACAAGGAAAGTGAGTGCCTTTTGTGCGAATGCGACTTCACCGACATACGATTTCAAGTAGGAACATGTTCAAATGCGCATACACCTGCAAATACGAATAGCAGGGTTATTGGCTGGAATCCAGAGGGGCCACTCAAAGCCAATCGTTCCCTGCGGACCTCGTATGTTATGCTGACTCGTGTACATACCGAGTGGTGTTATTCAAAATCTACTGCCACGTTACCGACCTTACGGACCATTCGTTGTCATTCTTTTCCTCTATTTTAATTTTTTTTTCTTCCATGTTTTTTTCGGCCAAAATCCATAAATCCACTCTCCGCAATTTGCACGCCACAACCATCCGTCTCAATCAGTCTCACTAAAAAAAACGCCTTTCACTCAAATCTTTTTTCAATAAACTGTTTATTATCAAAGGACAGATATATGGTTTTTGGAAAAGTAAAATTATGGAAAACGAGACAACTCAAACTCTTTTAAATAAAAGTAGAAAAATTTTAATTCCTAGAGATTTCAGTCAGTCAGCTATTCTCCGTTTTTTCTCAAAATCCCTTTTAATCCCTGTATTTAAGAATATTTTCAACCTTTCCCCTTTTTTTAAACTACGATCTAATAAAAAAAGTCAAAAGCAAGTATATGTCATAATTAATTGAAATACTTTCTTCTTATAACATTTCATTCAAAATTAAATCCAATGCGATTAGCCTTTCAAAAGTTATCAAGTACGACGACAGCGACGACAGACAGTCACAATCGTAAAAGCGGCTTTTTGAAATTTAGGAGATCTCGAAACATGGAGATTTAAACAAATCTGCGATAATCAGTTTTCACATATAACTAATATCTTCTCTATGTAAAGAATTTCGGGATGTAAAACTTCTTAATGTACACGGAGAAAAATGGCTAGTTGGGCCAACTAGATGAATCTAGTTACGCGCGTCTGGTAAATTTAACGCAGAAATT
>JAAAKG020152032.1:0-18786 GCA_010014905.2 Druon quercuslanigerum
TATTTTGTATTACCAATTGTATAAAATATTTATCACATGAGTGACTTTCTTTTTCATAAAAATATCTAGAACGACATTTTGAATAGATTATATTATAGCAATATAATAAATATATATTGTATATATTCAAGTAAGTCTGAACATATGTCAAAGGATGAACATTAAGGAAAAAGATCATAGAGCCCAGATCATACGTTTTTTGGTTGATTTTAACCAAAGTACTTAGATTATTATATTATCGAAAAAATTTTTAATTAATCATCCAAACATAATACATTTATAAATATTTCTAACATTAAAAGATTTCTTCCATGAAAATTGAGGTAACATTCACAACTCAATTGAAAGAAGTCATACGATATTCATAGGCAAAACCTATAGATTGGAAAAAAATCATTTGTTTAGTGTCTCTCTTTAAATTTATTTATTTTTGAATTGGAAAATAATCCATTTTTTCAAGAATAATTTTATGCATATAAACATGAAAAAATTCAATCATTAAAAATAGATTTCAATACTATCTCACTTTTCGGCTCATTAGAGACATAAATATCAAAAAAAACAGGGAGAAAAAAATTGTAATCCATATACTATTTTAAATGGTTATTATAATATCCAACCCCCTGGGTACCGTGTGACGTATAGCTGAACAACGCTTAAACCGCTACGTGGAGCAATATGGAATGGAGGTTTCGCATATATATTTTTTTATATTAGCTTATTTTTAACTATATTATTCCTTTTTAATTAAATTATTTAATAGATTTAGTGAGTTCGGTTTCTTTAGAGAACAATATTTATTTAAATTTAAATGATTTCGAAGAGGAACAAAGTAAACCTTCCTATAATTAATTAGCTAGTTTAAATTACAAAGGATATTGTATTTACCAATGGGGTTAATGAAAATAACTAAGCTGAAAAACGGAATAAAAATTACTCTACACATTTTCTCAAAAAGCACACTTATCAAGAATTTGGATTATATTTTGATGAATAAATATTCTTCAAATTGTCACAGAGTGTCTTGTACTAGTCTTTGTCTCATTTGAATAAAAAGATAAGAAAGATTTCAGTAGCGATAATGTCAGATCAGATTTTCTGATTATAATTACATGACCAATATATAATATTCCACACTAGTGAATTTACTTAAATTTAATTATTATTCTTATTATTTATGATTAAGTTATTATGTTATAGTATAATTTATATGAACCAAAAATTGTCGCGCAGAACCAAACCAAGCATGAAGAAGAAAATAAAAATGAAAACAGAGATAAATGCAAAAAAAAAATTAAATTATAAAAACAAAGGCTAATTAGTGACAAATTCTACAAATTTCATAAACTTTAAATTAGATTAAAAAGTAATTTAATTGAAATTATATTATTTCAGAATATCAAATAAATTATTTACTGTTAGTAATTAAAAAAAAAATTTTATTCAAATTATTACAAAAGAATTTACATTTATTTTAAGAAATTACTGATAATTAACAAAAAAGTAAGGGTGTATTCTAAATAATTTAAAATTATTAGCAAAAAATAATAAAATTCTTTAAAAATTGTTTAAAATTTTATTAATTTTTAAAAGCCTATTAGAATCTTTTAAAATGCGCATAATTTTATCTCTTAGGACTATTAAAATCCATCAGAAATTCGTAGAAATCTTTTAGAATTTTCTAAAGTATTTTTAATCCTTTAAAATCCCTTCAAATCCTCTTAAATAGTCTAAAATTCTTTGGAATTCTTTAAAAAAACGTAAATTACTTTTAAAATTTTACCTTAAAACTTTCTGAATTAATTAAAAATTCTTTTTAATCTATTAAAATAAGCTCACATCTTGCAAATATTTTAAAATGTCTTGTAATCCTTTTAAATATTTATTTTTTATTAAATATTATTTATTCCTTAAATCGTAATTTTTTTTATTTTTGCTCTTTCTTAACTAATTTTTTTTCTTAAATAATAAACTATTTTGTTAAAAAATATTCTTTATAACCAGAAAATTAATAATCTCGATTAAAACTCTTTTTCCAAGAACTTCAATGTTTTTTATATAAAAAAAATCTCGTTTGAAATATCAGCTATTACATGTTTTGTTTGAGATTCATATTGTATAGTTAAAAATACATGCAGGATTTTTACTGATTAATTTTTTTCCTCTAGCCATTATATTCAAAGACTGAAATAGTCGAAATAATTTTTTTATTTAAATCTATAAGCTTTAACAATTTGACTTGTCTTTGCTTTTTTTATTTAAAGGAATTCAAAACAATTTATTCCAATTCTTAAAAAAAATTTAATTCTATTAATTTTCAATAAAATTTGAGCATTTTTAGAGGAATTTAAAGGAAACGGCAAGAATTTGATAAGTTCGTAAAATCTGAAAATGTACTTAAAAACATTAAAATCAGGTGCAAATATCTAAACCCATTGAGTTTAGTGTTATTAAAAATATGTTCGAAAAATTAAAGATAATTAAAAAAAAAATTTTAGGATCTTAAAAGAATCCAGGTCGAGAGAATTATATATAAATTGGAAAAAATATTTGAATATCTTTTAAAATCTTTGAAACTCTAAAAAAATCTTATTTATTGTAAATAAATAATGTAGCATCTGTTACAATAACATACAAATAAAATTGTTTTTTAATTTTCTTTAAGTTATTAAAATGAATAAAAAGTTATTTTAAATCTTTTCTGAAATTCTCTATAATAATTCAAATACTTCTAAGTCTTCTGAAATCACTTCAAAATTTTTTAATTATTTAAAAACCTTCAAAATATTAATATTAATTCAAAATTCTAGAAAATCTGTTAGAATAAAGCTTTCCGTCAAATTATATGATAATTTCATCTTTCTGAAAATTCTATAAAATGAAAAGAATTTAATATTGGGTAAATTATTTTTTAGAATGCGCTCAAGTTGGCAATTTCTGTAAGAAACTGTTTACAAAACAAACAACCATTGCTAGTTGGTAAAACATCTTGAGGAAAGGATTTTTTAAGTAATTTAAAATCAATTTTTTTGTAAAAAAATTGCACTTGTTTTGAAAAATGGTTAGAGGAAGTTTTCAAAGACTTTTTAAAAGCTAAAATGTCTGCTAAAAGGTCGCATTTCTAAATTGGTTGGGAAGTTTTTTATTTATTTTTTAAATAATCACCATTAAATTCCTACGGTACATTTTAGTGCTTGATTTTTATATAATTAATTTTAATATAATTAAATTAATAAGTAAATTAAATTAATTTTTATTTTAATAGAATGCCCATTTTTTAATGATAAAAATGAGACAGTAAAGAGACTTTTGTTTCAATATTAAAGCATATCATGAATGTGAACGATAAAATGTATTGAAATTTATTGCAAAATGAGAAACAGATATTAAATCAACCATTAAAAAGGAAACTTGCGCTGCTATAGTTTAACATATACTGACAGACTTGAACATAATCTGGAAAAGTTCGCATTTTCGAAGAAGTCGAGTGCGAAGCACGAAATACGTGACGAGAATGTGTTCGTTAAAGCCGAAGGAGCTTTAACAAAAGAGAATTCACAATAATCAAATGAGAGCTGTCGATGCTTGTACCTTTCATATAAAAAGGCTTTCGCAGTGCGAAAATCAATAGTCGCAATTTTTTTTTTAAATTAATATATTACCTTCTTTGAGACATAATTTAGCTCGTAATGCATAAAAATGTATTTTTAACCTTAATAATCGATTTGAAAACTAAACTTTTACTTCGCCTCATATTTACTTCAACATTTGAAATTAAAAAAATCGCTCTTGTAAGTATTAAAAAAAAATGTTAACCTTTTAATTTCAGAAATATTTCGTTAAACTTACTATACGGTTGGTAAAATAATTTAATTAAGGGCTCTTGTTGTTTGCGCTTTTCAAATGTTAATAGTGAAATTTTTCAGATCTTATAATTTAAGTCGCTTAGAATTCCAGATGATCGCCTTGCAATAAAAAAAACTAATAAAAAATAATAAACTGTTATGTAATCCAAAAAAAGTAAAATTAAGAAAATGCAGAAAGTTTTTAACTGAACTTGAATTAAGCTGCTATCTCGACATTAAGTATCTGTGATGATTTGAATGAATAAGAAAACCGTTTTTCTTCCCGAGTTGATAATGGTACAGTCACGTTGGCAATATCACCATCTATCCGTACTTTAACTTTGTCATAGTAATCAGGATTTTCTCGCTGAGCATCGGGAATGGGGACATCAGACTTAGGAACCACTAATGAACAAAGACGATCAGGTCGGATAATTCCAAAGATGTACTTGTTTTTTTTATCTGACACTACTTGGTGAAAGCCTTCAGGTATTGTGTTGATAAGTGACCGACTTCCAAAGTGTGCGAAATGATGGACATGAAGTTTGATTGGCTCAGGATGAATTTTGGCAGAATTTAATCGTATGACTGATTCTGAAAAAAGAAAGTATACGTCAAAAATTATTTACTGTAGAGGATATTGTATCATTATAATAATTTCTACAATTACTATTGTTGATAATATAAGCAAATTGATTTAACAAATTTATTATTCAGGCATTTTTTGACGAAAAAATTGTTTTTTTCCTTTATCATTATTTTAATTTGGAACTTTATGCTAATTTTAGAAAACTTCATAACTTGTTGATTAATTGTATGAAAAAAAAAAATTAAAATAAATAAATGCATTCTTTGGGCCTTTGTTTTTAGACATTAACATAGAATTTGCTTCAATAAAATTATTTTTCTCGCAGTAAATGTAAAAGCCCGTATGGTTATTTTATTCAAGAACCTACCAATTTGCTTAAAACCATTTTTCCTTCTGATAAAATTCTTTAACGTTCGATTGTTTAAACAATATCTCAAAAATGCTAGTTACGAAAAAAGCTAATAGCGCCATTCGATTCCAAGGTAAAAATAACGATTTAACTTCCTTATGACGTAGCGACAGTTCAGTGGAAGTGGAAGGCACACGCTCTTGAATAGTGGATAAGCTCGATAGCAAGCTCGGGTCAACAAGCATTTTTTAAAAAAATGCATTATTCCAACATTTTTTGACAAAAAATTTTTTCTTCTTTATCATTATTTTAATTCTGAACTTTATGCTAATTTTAGAAAACTTCATAACTTGTTGATTAATTGTATGATTTAAAAAAAATAAAAATAAATAAATGCATTCTTTGGGCCTTTGGTTGTAGACATTAACACAGTATTTGCTTCAATAATTATTTTTCTCGCAGTAAATTTAAAAGCCCGTATGGTTATTTTATTCAAGAACCTACCAATTTGCTTAAAACCATTTTTCCTTCTGATAAAATTCTTTAACGTTCGATTGTTTAAACAATATCTCAAAAATGCTAGTTACGAAAAAAGCTAATAGCGCCATTCGATTCCAAGGTAAAAATCACGATGTAACTGCTTTATGACGTAGCGACAGTTCAGTGGAAGTGGAAGGCACACGCTCGTGAATAGTGGATAAGATCGTTGGCAAGCTCGGGTCAACAAGCATTTTTTTAAAAAATGCATTATTCCGACATTTTTTGACAAAAAATGTTTTCTTTTTTATCATTATTTTAATTCTGAACTTTATGCTAATTTTAGAAAACTTCATGACTTGTTGATTAATCGTATGATTTAAAAAAAATAATAATAAATGAATGTATTATTTGGGCTTTTGTTTTTAGACATTAACATAGTATTTGCTTCAATAATTATTTTTCTCGCAGTAAATGTAAAAGCCCGTATGGTTATTTTATTCAAGAACCTACCAATTTGCTTAAAACCATTTTTCCTTCTAATAAAATTCTTTAACCTTCGATTGTTTAAACAATATCTCAAAAATGCTAGTTACGAAAAAAGCTAATAGCGCTATTCGATTCCAAGGTAAAAATAACGATGTAACTGGCTTATGACGTGGCAACAGTTCAGTGGTAGTGGAAGGCACACGCTCTTAAATAGTGGATAAGCTCGATGGCAAGCTCGGGTCAACAAGAATTTTTTTAAAAAATGCATTATTCAGGCATTTTGTGATACAAAAAATGTTTTTTTTCTACATTATTATTTTAATTAGGACCTCTAGTCTAATTGTAGAAAACCTCATAACTTTTTGATAATTCGTATGATTTAAAAATAATAATAATAATAAATAAATACATTCTTTGGGCACTTGCTTCTTAGATTAACATATTATTTGCTTGAATAATTAATTTTGTCACAGTATTTTAAAATGCCCGTATGATTATTTTATTCAAGAATCTACCATATTGCTTGAGACCATTTTTTCATCTGATAAAATTCTTCATCTTTCGATTGTTTGAACAATTTCTCACAAATGCTAGTTACGAAAAAATCTAATAGCGCTATTCGATTTTAAAGGAAAAATGACGATGTAACAAAATTAAGAAATTTGTAATTAAAAAATTTTTAACTGCCTTATGACGTTGCGCCAGTTCAGTGGAAGTAGAAGGCACACGCTTTTAAAAAGCGGATAAGCACGTTGGCGAGCTCGCGTCAACAAGCATTTGTTAAACAAATGCATCATGCAGGTATTTTTTGACAAAAAAATTGTTGTTTTTTTCGATATTATTATTTTAACTTAGATCTTGAGTCTAATTGTAGAAAATCTTATGACTTGTTGATTAATCGTATAATTTTTGTTTAATTTCAATAGACAAATGCATTCCTCGGGAACTCGTTGACGGAAAAGCTCGTTTTTGTCTAGGTGAAATTTTTGTAGGCACGATAACTTTCGAAACATTTATCAGTTTGGATTCTGCTTCAACATATTTTTCAAGGCCTAAAAAGAAAGAACATTTGCGTAAACCAGCAATTTTGGATGAAAATTTAAAAAGTAAGCAAATTTTCAAAATATTTGAGACTATTTTTTTCATTATTATTACCTCTATGTACAGCTCTTTATAGAACTCGGAAACTCAAACAATTTATCCTCATGACTTTTTTTAGATAAAATGCAAATTATTAGAGTTATAGCTTTTTCAAAATCTAAAAAAAGAAACCAAAATGGACATTTAAGGCCAAAACACGCATCATATGAAAAAAAAGTATAGAGAAGAAAACTGTTTATTTTTTTAAACCAAACTTTTTTTAAAGACACATTTTTTAGAAAAAAATTTTTAAATAAAAATTTTTTAATTTTGTCGAAGAGTTGAAAATTTAAGTTTTAATCATAAGAAAATTACAGAAACTCAAAAATTCCATTTTACGGCTAATCATTCTTTGATACGAAAAAAATTAATAAATTAAAATTATGCACCCTGAAAAGATCTACATGTTTGTAAAAAATTATTTTTCGATAGGATGCATAGTTTTTGTTTTAAGTCGGAAAAAGATACATTAAAAATAAAAAAATCAAGATTTTTTACGTAATTTCTAAAAATGCTTGTTATGAAAAAATCTAATAGCGCCATTCGATTCCAAGGGAAAAATGACGAAGAACCTGCCTTATGACGTTGCGTCAGTTCACTGGAAGTGGAAGGCACACGCTTTTAAATAGCGGATAAGCACGATGGCGAGCTCGCACCAACAAGCATTTATTTAAAAAATGCATTATTTAGGCATTTTTGAGAAAAAAATTGTTTTTTCTATATCATTATTTTAATCAGGAACTTTAGGCTAATTTTAGAAAACTGCATAACTTGCTGAATTATCGTATGATTTTTTTGAAAAAGTTTAATAAACAAATGGATTCCTCGGCCATTTGTTGGCAGCAAAACTCGTCTTTTTCTAGATTAATTTTTTAAATTAGAAACTTTATGGCGATTTTAGCGAAATTCATAATTTTTTGAATCAGCTTGTGATCTTTTTTAAAATTTAATAAACAAATAAATATTGATACAATCGCTTGCAGGAAAATGCCTTTTTTTTCTATGTCAATTTTTTAAATTATGAACGCCATGCTAATTTCAGCAAAATTCATAATTTCTTGAAAAAAATGTTATGATTTCTCGATCAAATATAATAAACAAATGCGTTATTTGGGCATTTCTCGACAAAAAAATTATATTTTTCAATATCAGTTCTTTCAGTTGTGGACTAAATGAGAATTTTTGCAACATTTATAAATATTTGATAATTTTTATGAATTTTAAAAACAAATTTAATAAAAAAATGTATTGTTGGGCATCTGGCGACGAAAAAATTCCTTGTTTTCGATATCAGTCTTTTTAATTAAGAAATTCATGATAACTTCAGAAAAATTAATAACGAGTTCATAAATTTTACGTTTAAGAAAATATTTATAAAAAATGCATTATCTTGAAGATGCAGTCTTCTTAAGGGAATAAAAGTAATGAGAAACTTAAACTGAAAGGAATGATGTAAAAAAAAATTCCATCAAAAAATGCCAAAATAATCCGTATGGTTATTAAATTTGTTTATAACATTAGGTAAAATTATCCTTAAAAAAATATTTAAAAAATGTTTTAAAAAAATAATAAAATATAACAACTAATAATGAGTTTTGCTGAATTTACTATCAGGATCCCAATTAAAAAGTCTTATATAAAAAAGAAGAATTTTTCCGTCGATTAATGCCTCCATAATGCACTTGTTTTTTGAAATTTTTTTTTAAAAGGCCATAAAATTCATCAATAGATTATAAATTTGTACTAAAATTATCATGAAGTTTCGAATTAAAAAAGGTGTCATTAAAAAAAAAATTCTTTCCATCAATTCCTGATCTATGTTTTTAAAAATATATTTTTTCTTTAAAAAATAATAAAATTAATGAAAAAATAATACATTTTTCGAAAATTTTTATAAAGTTTTTAGTTAAAAAAAATGATACCGAAAAAAACTAATTTTTCGGTCGAAAAATAGGTGATTAATGCATTTGTTTCATAAATTTGTCTCTTGAAAATGTTGTCAGCTTTAAAAAAATTTTGTTGGTTTAAATTGGACATTATTTGTGGGCTGAAGGTTATTTTGAACCAAAGAAGGGAAAAAATTACATTTTTGGATAAAAATAATTTTTTTAAACAATTTTCTTATAAATAAATAAATATGACGAAAAACATGGAAATTTTTTCTATTTGAAGTTACCGGTGATCAGCAATAACATAAAAAATTGTTGTAATCACCGACATTTCATAGATTTAAATTATTTAAAGATATTCCAGCATGATATAGTAAACCAAAAAAAATTATAAACAAATTATTTCTTGAAAACGTGTTTTCTCTAATTATTAATAAATTAACTTTTTTTAAAGTTATATTGCAAAAAATTTGAATGAGAAGAAAAATTTAATTTAAAAATGTCTTTTAAGGCTATTATTGTTAAGATTATAAAGAAAATTAATAAACAAATGCATTATTCACGCATTGTTCGTCAGAAAATTTTTTTTGTTAGATATCAAATTTTTGAATTAGGAGCCTTATGATAATTTCAAAAAACTACTAATTTGTTAGTGACTTTTATGATTTTATCCAACGAATTTAATAAACAAATGTATTAATCGAGCACTTATAGAAGGAAAAATTCATTTTTTCATTACCAGTCCTTTAAATTAAGAACTTTATGTTAATTTCAGCAACATTTATAATAAGTTTATAAATTTTAATATTTTTAATACAAATTTAATGCACAAAAGCATTATTTTGGCATTTTTCGACAAAAATCTCGTTTTTTTTCAAAGTCAGTTTTTTTCAATGGACTGACATCGAAAAAAACGAATTTTTCATCAACAGATGCCCGAATAACTCATTTTTTTATTAAATTTGTAAAAAAAATAAACTTAATGAAATAGTGATGGTTGTTGCTAAAATTAACATAAAGTTCCCAATTAAAGGGACTGGTATTTAAAAAAACGATATTTTTCCTTGATAAATACTCGAGTAATTTGTTTGTTTATTAAATGTGTTTATAATATTCACTAGAATAGTCTTAAGAGAAATTTTATTCATGAAAATATTATTTTCATTCAAATTTCTTGCAGTATAACTTTAAAAAAAGTAAAATTATTGAAAATTATAGAAAACACATTTTCAACAAATAATTTGTTTAAAAAAAAAAGATTTTTTATTTTATCATGATAAAATATCTTTTTATAATGCAAATCTATGAAATTTCAGCGATTACAACCATTTTCCTATATTGACGAGCACCGGGAACGTCAAATAGAAAAAACTGTCATTTTTTCGCCATATTTGTTTATTTATAAAAAATTGAAAAACTAAATTAAGCATCAGGCTCGATAACTTTCTTTAAAATTTTCTCAGTGTAAAAAAAACATCGCAATCGGTCCACTGGTTCAGCCGGAAAGTCATTCTAATTCATTTCTTAATAAATTTTGTTTCTGTCACAGTAAAATCGTAAAACAAATTAAAATTCAATACATCATTGTGTACAATTCAAAAAAAAAAAGTTCTTTCGAAATGGAAAGATAAATAATTTATTGTGAGTCATGATGTTGTGAGAAACCTTATACTTAAAGAACGATGACTGAAAAAATATGAATAATTAAAAAACGTTTATGCGCAGATATAATGTTTAAAATAATAACAATGAAAAAATTAATTACAAATAAATAATAATAATTTAAAAACATAATTAGATTATAATTTCTGAAATATCACTCTAAATTTAAATTAGTCACTTTTTAACTGATTAAATAAATCATGCATGATCTGACTGAAAAATTAGTCAGTTTCTTCTAAAAAACACTCATATAACAGGATTATCAGTCAATATCCAATAGCATTAAATAGCGAAAGTTACAAATAACGATGATTCGTTTAATCAATAAAAGTTTCAGTTTAGATTATTCTTAATAAATTATTGGATTATTGAAATTAAATTAGTTATCAGCGAGCCGTATTGACTTATCTGAAATGTAATTTTTAACTGATTTGGCAGTCATCAAACAATATAGTCGTTTCAATAGAAGAATCAGTCAATACCTCAAACTAAATCAGTCCCTTGAAGTTATTTAATTAGTAAATCTTACAATTGAAAAAAGGGCAAATTCACTAATCAAATCAATGAAGCATACTGTGACTGAAAAATCAGTAACTTCTACGAAATGTCACTCGTTTCACTAGACGAAGGAGATAAAATTTCTGACTTATTCAGTTTTTTAAATTTATTGATTTTTAGTCGAAACAAGTAAATAATGAAATCTACTAAGACTATTAAAAACGAATAATTTAATCTATGATAGTTTTACAGTTTAGGCCATTCAAAATTACTGATTTAATTAAAAATCACTCATTCAAATAATAAAATTGAATTTTTATTAAAAACTAATAACACCGATTCTGTCAGATAAAGTAACTTATTAGTCTACTCAAAATGACTGATTATATCAGTAAAAATTAGTTAAAATAACTAACTATTTCGGTTTTATTTATTAAAAATAGTATGAAAGAAATAAAAAGTGCAAATTTTGAGCCAAACGCCCTAGTGGAAAAATCTGCTGGCTGTCAGATCGGACCCAGATGTGGCAACTTCTATACCATCTAGTCATGACAGTATAGTCTGGCCCAGTTCCAGAACTGGTCAGTTTTCGGAAAATTACCAGGGTGTCAAAAATTATAAAAAATAAAAGATTATTTCTGTTCAAAATCAGTTTTGTTATCTTATTTTCTTGGCAGTCTAGTCTGGCTCAGATCTGGAACTGGTCAGCAGTCCATGTCACAAAAATTTGTAAGTATCAATCAGCCAAACTTTTATTAACATTTTCGAAAAACTTTCAGGGTGTCAAAATAATACAAAATAATAAATTACCACTATTAAAAATATATTTTTTCATGTTGTTTAAACAGTCTAGTCTGACCCAGTTTTAGGACTGGTCAGCTATCCATAACATAACAATTTCTAAGTTTCAATAAGCTAAAGTTTTTTTTAGGTTTTTGAAAAATTGCCAAGATATCTAAATTTATAAAAAGTAAGAAATTAATACTTTCCAAAAACTGTTTTTTTCTTTTCATTTTCTTGGCAGTCTAGTCTGGCCCAGATCTGAAACTAATCCGCAATACATTTTAAAACATTTCCAAAACCTGTCAGGGTGCCCAAAATTATACAAAATAATAAAATGACTATTAAATTTTTTTTTCTTTTTTGCCTTGACTTTCTAGTCTGGCTCAGATCTGGGACTAGTCCCCTATTTATATCATAAAAATTTCTAAGTGACAAGTAGTCTAATTTTTTTCATCATTTTTTAAAAACTGTCAGGGTGTCTAAAATAATACAAAATAAGAAATTAAATATTATTAAAAATTATTATTTTTTTTCAAATTACATTTCACGTCATTCTTAATCGTTGTAAACTAGTCCAAAAAACTTAAAAATTAAAAAGTCATGTATAGAAAATTTAGTCGAAATAGGCGAAAGAAACTTTTTTAACAAAATCTAAAAAGACAATGCTAAAAACAATTTTAAAAAGAAAACTTTTAAAAAGAAATTGTTAAAAAAAAATGTTTGCAAAAAAATGTTAAAAACATATGTAAAAGTAATTTTTTAAAGAAAACTTTGCGCTTATGCTATGAAATCCGAAAAAATTTCATTGGTTTAGGTTATTTATTTAAAACTTTTTTTATAAATTTTTTCGTTAACACCTTTTTTTTATCATTTTATATATGATGTTGTATGATAATAAAAAAAAATTAATGAGAAAAAAGACATTATGAGAATGTTTTTTTCATTGATTTTCAATTATGTTGCTACAGAGTATTTTTTTATATAATGTTTAAATATGTAATTTATAAAAATGGAAAATAAACTAAAATTAAACTAAATAGGCATTTTTAGCAAATTTTTTTACTGTCTTTTTTAATTTTTATTTCTAATGTATTATCTAAATATAATATAAACTATAATAATCTGGGATATGACGAAATTTCTCTTACACTTTATTCTGTTCAATCGAGTGAACAATAAAGATACAATTAAGAATAAATATTAAAACATATAAGTGCATTTTGTATCGTTTATAATCATAATGTTATATTATTTACTGAAAATTTTTAACAGCAAAATAATTAAAGAAAGCACAATCATAAAAATAAAAAATGTTTAAAATTCCCTAATTTTTTTCTTACATATTTATTTTTTTTATGAATGAAATAAAAAAATTTTAATTGAGGTTAATTATTTTATATTATACTTGTATATTTTTTATTACTTTCAAGGCTACTATTTACTTTTAGAAAATGACCTAGATATTACAACTGAAAAATTAATGCCACCTGACAACCCTCAATAAATAAATAATAAAATGACAAGCACAAAAAATCATAAATAAAATGAAAAAATAATTGAATATCACTTTAAAAAATCATGAAATTTTAAGAAATACCCTAAAATATTTCAACTTGCTGTAAATTTTATAAAGACCAGCAAAATTACATAAAATCTATTGAATTTTTTTAAGCTCTTGAGAATGCTTTAATTTTTTTCAAATACCCTTTAACTGTTGGATCCTATAAAACTTCTTCAAATTATTGAAAGTTTTTAAAAATTACAATTGTAAAATTCCTATACTGCTCTATAATCCAAAAAAGGAAAATTATAAAACTGCAAAAATGTTTATTTTGTAATTTCCAAACTGGAGCTTTATTCAAGTTCTATTTTGACCCCAATTATGCGTGATGGACAGAACGGATTGAAAAACCGACTGTCCTCCCGCAATGATAATGGTACAGTCACGTTGGCAATCCGACCATCTATCCGGACTTTAACTTTTTCATAATAATCAGGATTTCGTAATTCATCAGGAGGAATAGTAAAATTCCCAGGAATCACTAATGGACAAAGCCCATCATGTCGGATTATTCCAATGATGTACTTGTATTTTTTATCTGTTACTGCTTGGTAAAAGCCTTCTTCTAAAGCATCAATACGTCTTTGTCTCCCAAAATGTTCGTAATGGTTAACACGAAGCTTGAGTGGCTGAGGATGAACTTTAGAAGGATTCAATCGCCAAACCAATTCTGAAAACGAATTATGAGTCAGAAATTATTTTTCTTTGTTTATTTGTTTGCGTAATGAAATAATCTAGTTATTTTATTCAAGGATCTACCAATTTGCTTAAGGCCATTTCGCGGACTGATACATTTGTTAACCATTCGATTGTTAAGACAATTTCTCAAAAATTCTAGTTACAAATATAAACTAATAGCGTCATTTGATTCCGAGGGAAAAATGATGATGTACATGCCTCATGGCGTTGCGTCAGTTCACTGGAAGTAGAAGGCACAAGCGTTTGAATACCGGATAAGCACGATAGCAAGCTCGCGCCAACAAGAAGTCGAACTCCAATGTCTAGAGCCAACTTGAGCCGATACGATTGATTGGACCATTTCGTGTGATTTAATGATCCTTGGTTTGACTTTGACAGCAGCACCACCTGTCAAAATTCTGACAAAATTCAAATTTTTTCTGAATTGTTCTAAATTGGTGGCGCTGCCGTAGACACCCAAAAAGGGTATTCAACAAAGGAAACAAAGTTCAATAAGTATATGACAGACTTCAAGCATCCCATTCCCACTAGAGTGTTTTGTAGTCTCAAAATCACAAATGTTGACGTGAGAATTATGAAAACTGAATTTTTCGTGGAGAGTTACACTAATATTTATAAAGCTAAGGTATTTTTTGTTACATAACTTCTTCGTATGTGTTTTTATAAAACTGCGTAATGCATATTAAAAAAAAATTTCAGAATAGCTTAGGGAAATCCACTGGAAAGGGTTGACGCGTCCCTGACTGCTGACGTCCCGTGTCCCTCGATTTATGTCCAACGTCATTTCCTCAGCCGTTACTAAATCAAGGATTTACTGTATTTATAAGAAAAGATCAAATCTAATCAAACTTTTCAGCTCAAGACTAATTTGAGAAGGAAAAATTTTGTTTTCTCTACCGTGAGTCGCACAGTGCGGCAAATAAAGGTCCGTGGGCTAATCGATTTTTAGAATACATTATTATCCGACTTTAGTTTTTTTTTTATTTTTAACTGAAAGCTTATAAAATTTTGCCTGGCAGTTTTATGGCCAATTTGAATTTTTGTTTATTTAATAACAAAAATGTAAAAGAAAATTTGAATTTGGACGTATACCGGAGTGTGCAAAATACATTGATACAATCAGAAATACCTAGACAACTAAGAGTAACTATCCAAAAAAGATGTTTAATATCAAAGCAAATATTAACAAATGTATTGAATTTTTTATAAACAAATAAGTAAATGAAAATAGTTTTGATGGGAATTGGCGCCGAATCGTCACTTTTTTTGCACTTTTGAACATTTTAGGGACAAAAAGAGATTTTCAGTTAAATTACTGAGATTCAATAAATAATTTGTTATTTTAAAAGCAATTTTTATAAACAAATATCCATATCAGGTATTTTTGATGGAATAAATCAAGTTTTTTTCATGAAATCGATGACATATTATTTGGAAATAAAACCTAAGTATAATATTTTGTCATAAAATTAAAATTAATAATTTTTAAATCTACCTTAATTAACAAATGCACTGTGTGGCTACTTCTAAAAGTAAAAAATTTATTTTTCCGATGTAATTCACGGTAAATAAATAACTTCTAAATTTTTAAGAACATTTTAATGCCAGTAAATAATTTATTATTGTAAACAACATTTTTCTCAACAAATTTTGAGCATTTGATCTATTTATATATAAAATACCACTTTTTGACAGAATTAACAGTCAGTTCTTTAGCAATGATTTTTTTCTATAAATCAATAACATTTGATAATTGTTTAACCAAGGTAATTAACAAATGAATTATTTCGCTATTTTTGAGCATTTAAACTTGTTTTTTTTCAATTAACTGTCAATAAAACATTTTTTTACTTTTTTTATTAGTTCGATCATGATACACTATTTTTTTTAATTACAGTTTAATTAGCATAGTTATTATAATATACAATTTTTAAAAGTATTTTAAAAGCGCCGATATTATTATAAAATTAAACAAATTCTGGGAAAAAAACTTGTTTTTTATTATTCTTTTTTTATTATTTTTTCACTTATTTTTATTATTTTATCAGTTCTGATTTCGATCATTTTGCCGTGGTAGGTTATTTTTAAAATGAACCGACCAATCCCCGTAACCGAAAAAAATGACGTAGTAATTAAGCTTCTTTGATAAATCATCAGGTCTTATCACCTTATAGCAAGAAATTATTGCGATTTAAATTAAATTATATTCCAAAAGAAAAAAAATTAGTTTAGCAATTCATCATCTAAAAAATATTTGTTTGCTACAATGTCAATAAAAATAAAATAGTGGAACGTTATCGAACTATCAACAAAAGTTGGAAAATGTGTTATTGACAGCTTATTGAAAAAAAAAATAAAAACAAGGTTAAATGCTGAAAGTTAACCCAATAATGAATTTCTAAATGAAGCTTGGTAAAATAATTATTTGCATAAAAAAATCATTGCAGAATACCTGGCTATTAACTCCGTGAAAAAGCGGCATTTTATTTTATTTAAATAGTGCATTTGTTAATTAAGGTAGTTTAAAGATTTAATAACTATTACTTGGTTACCAAATATAATATTTAGGTTTTATTTCCAAGTGATATATGATCGACTCCATAGAAAAAATTTAGTTTATTTTATCAAAAATACACACATATGGATATTTGTTTATAAAAATTGCTATTAATATAACATATTATTGATTAACTTTTATAATTTCAAAGAAAAAACTCCATTTGTTCGTAAATTGTTTAAATTTAGTGCGATTCAAGTGACTTTCAGTTTTCTAGGTATTTTTTATTAAAACAAAGCATTTTTTTAAAGCCGGTATAATCTAAATGTCAATTTTTTCATTTCTGATATTAAATAAGAAAAAATTTAAAAATAATCGATCACAGTTCGATGCGCAATTTTATTAGCTTTCATTTAAAAAAAAAGGTACATAAAAAGGTAAATAATTTTTTATCAATAATTCTCCATTGGCCTATTTTTTTAAATGAATGAGTAGAATTTCACCAGATATTCGTGAAATTTCACTAACTAACAGATTTCGAAATCGAGAGAACTTGTTATTTGAATTTGAATGATTTCAAAAATCAGATAAGTTCCAATCATAAATAATGATAAATTATAAGATAAATGATAGATTTTGTTATATTTACCAACAGGGTTAATGAAAATCAGTAAGGTAAAAAACAAAATAACAGCGATGGCGTGCATTTTCACGATAGGAAGAAAGAGCACCTATCACGAATTTAAAAAAAGAACAATTATTAAATATTCTTTAAATTTTTCCAGTTCTCTTACATCAATCGCTGTGATATTTGTCCTTCTAAATTATTTGTCTTTCATAATTTTTTTCTTAACAATAGTAAGATAAATCATTCGTTGTGCGTCATGATAATATGGCATCGCATTCTTCGACAATAATTACATAAACTAATGTATAATTTTTAACGCTAAAAAATTAAGAATAAAAAAAATTATCGATAAAAAGAGACATGATAGGATTGAAAATGAAAAAATTACATCTGAAGTTTAACAAAATTAAAATTTGACTGATTAAATTAATAAATAGGTCTTTGAGTGAAAAAGAAGTCGTTTATATTAATAAAGCAGTCATTTTAACTGATTGATCAGTTTATATTACAGACTCATCGAGTTCTTCAATTGACTGATTTTCAGTCAATAGAAGTCAATAGTGAAATCTACAGATAAAACTATTTAAAATAAATGTTTGAATCAGTCATTCGTATGCAGTTAAGGCAATTTAAAATGGCTGAATCAATCAGTAGAGTCTACTGATTAGAAGATAAAAAATTATTTATTTAATCACTAGCAGCTACAGTTAAGGCCATTCAAAATGACTTATTTGGTCAGTGGAAGTAACTGATTAGATAACTGAAAATTACTGTTTTTATTAGAATTAGTTATTTAATTCAGTTAATAAACCGATTAAATTTTTTAACTATGTTTTGAGTAATAAATAAGTCATTTTTACTGGAAAAAAGTCGCTCTAATACTTGAATCGGTCATTATTTTGAAATGAATCAATCACTTCAATGTAGTGCATGATAGAAGCTACTCGTTAGAGTATTGCACATGAATGACTTAATTGATGAAAATTACAGTTGAAATTATTTAAAATTAATTATATATTATGCATTAGAAAATACTGCTTAGATTAGTCCAAATTAATAATTTTATTGTTGCAATTAAAAAATCGGCACATTTATTATTTATTTAACTTATATTTATGTAATATGTAAAATAGTTTAGATTAATGCTTCTAAATAAAACACCCCCCCCCCCCCCCAAATTAATTACTGATAATAATCCAATTTATTAGAATCACAATAAACAACACAAATACAGATACAAAATTAAAAAATTAAAATGTATTTTAAACCGCTTCTAATTTATAATTTCTCGCTCAAAATAATAAACTGCTAAATAACTCACGAAAGGAAAATCATAAAAATATTACTATTTTTATTTTGTAATAAATATTTGTATAAGAGAATTCTTTCTTGACAATATTTTGCCGCATTTTTTATTTTTCCATATTCCCTTTAAATGTTACTTTACGCAATCGAATAAACAATTAAACAATAAACAATAAAAAAATATATAGTAATGTTATTCTTTATTTAATAAAATATATTTTACATAGAATGTGACAAAAGCAATAAATTAAATATTAGGAAATTGATACATTAATTAAACATTTGAAATGTTTTTTTTTTTTTTTATTTTATCCATCCGCATACATGTCGATGATTTTATCCAATTATTAAGAAGCGCATGGCGCCATTTTTGAT
>JAAAKG020152032.1:18886-31207 GCA_010014905.2 Druon quercuslanigerum
CGCATGGCGCCATTTTTGATTAATTATCGATGAAACTTTAATTTCTTTTTTCATTTAAGAAAAAAGTCTCCAAAAATGAATATTATAAAAAATGTAAGGTTTAAAATACTATGATAAACTAAAACTGAGTTCTCCAGAAAATTGAGAAAAAAATAAATTTTTTCGTTTCAAGAAAGAAAACATAAAATCCAAGTAGGAATAACGAAAAATTAGCTCTTAATAAATCTCGAATGAACTTAAAAATGATATTTTCAGTGTGTAAATTATACGTATACAGTGTATACACTGTACTTAATAAAAAATTATATATTCTTAAATTTTAGTGATGAAATATTTTTTATTTTTATAGGTTTTTAAAAATTAGAAAGTTTTATCTCAAAAATATTTTATAATAATTTTCAGAGGCTAAAGAGATTCTTTTGAGTTATAATTATGTTCGCATCATGACGTTGGATCCCAGAGATGCTTTTGCTTTTTATTCCTGTTTTTTTATTGATGTTATCCATCAACATACATGTCGATGATTTTATCCAATTATTAAATAGCGCATGACGCCATTTTCGAATAATAATCGATGAAGCATTAATTTCTTTTGTGATTTAAAAAAAGAGTCTGCAAAATTCAGAATTATAAAAAAGTATGGTTTAAAATACTATGATAAATTAAAACTGAGTTCTCCAGAAAATTAAGAAAAAATTTAATTTTTTGTTTCAAGAGAGATAACATAAAATCCAATTAGGAATAATGAAAAATTAGCTCTTCATAAACTGGAATAAACTTAAAAATGATATTTTCAGTGTGTACACTATACCTAAACAGTGTATACACTGTACTTAATTATTTCAGAGGCTAAAGAGATTCTTTTGAGTTATAATCAAGCAGATACATAAAAAAGATTTCTTTCTCTACTATTTCAATTGAATAATCTGGAAATAATGTGAAAAGTTTCCTTTAAACTTTTAAAATAATAAGGTGTTAGACATATTTGGATGTTTAGGCGAAAATTCGGATTACTGACTATACTATTTAAAATTTTTAAAAAGTAATAATAATAATTCTTCAACTGAAATAGATATAAATTAATTTTTAACAAAATAGATGAATTTTTAACCAAATAGTTAACTTTTCAACCAAAGAGATGAGCTTTTTACTAATGGCTTTAACTTTCAACCAAGTAGTTTTAATTTGTAATTAAAATGATGATTTTTCAATTAAATTTACAAAGATAAATTTTCAATCAAATAGTGGAAGTTTGATCTAAAAAAGACAATTTTTTAACCAAAAATGAAAGAACTTACAACTTTTAAAAGCGCTTCAAAATGCCTCGGAAGCTTTTAAAATAATACAAATAAATATTTAAAATCCATTAAAATGATTTTAAATCCCTCAATCTTTTTTTACATCCTTGAAAATTCCTTTGGAGTTTTTAAAAATTCCCTATAATATTTCAAATCCTTTGAAATAATCCCTTAAAATAATTGAAATCCTCTAAAATCTTATATAATCCCTTGGAATCTTTTATAATATCCAAAAATCTTATATTTGCTATAAAATCGTTCCATACCTTCCAAATTTCTAGGATTTTTTATAACCTCATTAAATTGTTCTAAATCTCTTAAAATATTTCAAATCCTTCGAAATTATTTGAAAATGTTTTAATCTATTAAAAATCCCTTGGCGCCTTTCAGAACACTCCAAGATATTTTGAATCCTTTCGAATTGTTCGTAATCCTTTAAAACTTTTGTAAGCTCTTGAAAATTCTTTGGAATTTTGAGGAAGTCCCTAAAATCTTTTAAATCTTTTGAAAATCCCATCAAATTATTTTAATTGAGTGGTTATAATCCGTATCCGGTTATATCCGCGTTAATTCCCTAGTTTTTTCTATTTTTTTCTAAATCTCTCTCTCTCTCTCTCTCTCTCTCTCTTTCCTGACCAACAAAATTTGTGACTTTTTCCTGATTTTAAGGTTTTCCCTGGCCTGCAGCCACCCTGATTTATTAACATTCTGGAAAATGCAATAACAATCCCCCAAATCTGACAAAAGAACAAAACATTTCAGAACAATCTACAAAATTTATAAACACTTCAGAATATTGCTAAATATTCTCTAACACAACATCACTTTTATAGAATATTCTGCAAAATTATATAATAATAGAGCTAAAATGAATTACGGAACTTCAAGATTTGCGGTAGAAAATCGCCTTAAAGTACAATACACAAAAACGAAAATCTATTTTCTTGAGAGAACTATTTTCATGAAAGCACAGTACGTAAACACTTAAAGTGAGAAGCAAGCACTACTGCGTAATCGCAAATAATGCTTCCAACGCAGTTTCACAGCCAGACGTACAAAGAAGATATTGAACAGAAAATCACTTACTTTTATAAATGTTATTTTAACTGTCCACGAAAATGACAGTTCTCACTATTCTCACGTCAACACTTGACAGTTTGACATTATAAAACACTACAGTGGGACTCCGAACTCAGAAGTCGACCGAACCTTTCTTTCTACCGTATGAGATATACTATCAGTACTTCTTTTTCTTCTTATTTGTTTTCGTTGTTTAATCGTGAAGCCTAATAGGTAGCTACGCCAGCGCCACAAATTCAGACGACATTTGAATTTAAATTAAATATTAACATGCAATCTTGTAGTAAATAATTAATTTTTAATCGTAGTATAACATTTTTGATTAAAATGAATTGATGTTCAAAATTGTTAATAAAAACAAAAATACTCGATAGATTTACTTGAAATTTTTTATAAATTTTTGGAGTGTTATTAAAAAGCACTGTCTATGTTTTATAGATAAAATTAATATTTAAGTATTTTAAGAAAATTACTGAATTTGGTGAAATTGGAAAAATGACTGTTTTTACAACAACAAAAAAACTTGTCTTTATTTTATAAAAGGAGCTTAAAATGTAAGGTTTTTTTCTTCTAGTATAGCACTATTATAAAAAATTATATTCAATTATCTATTGTAAAAAACATTGTGGCAAGCATGGTTTAAGATTGCTCGAATAACTTCGAGATACTAGTGGCCGATTTATATTCGCGTGTCAGATGGCGTGACATAGTGATTCGATCGCATAAAAAAGTCCGATGAGCGAATCAGTCCAATCGGGTTCAGCTGGCTTCAAGTATCGGAACCCCACTGCTGCTCGACGTGAGCTCGCCATCGTGCTTATTTTCAATTCGCATGTGTCTCCCACTTCGAATGTAATGTCGGAACGTCATGCCACAGTAACACAGGTAGGTCATTAGGGTTAGGGTACAGCGCCTTACATTACCTTCTCGGAATTTCTGAATCCGGGAGGCCTGAACTGAGGATTCACTCTAATGCAAAAACAATTCCGTACATTAGAGAATGAAGGCAGCTTATTAAAAAAACTGATGAGCACCCCTCATCTCATACAAAGATCGTCATCTAAGTATAAACGAGCCAAGCGCTGCTTAACTTCGGTGATCGAACGAGAAGCCTTAAAAAATTCCATGTATCCAAGCTGATAATTATTTCCAAAAAATAGAAAAGTGAAAGCAGAGAAAAACTGAGGGTACGAAATGTGACAATGCAAGATAATTTCATCAGTTACTTTTATAAAAATTAATGAAACTAACTGACCATTATTGAGTAATCAGTAAATTCTTGACCATATTCCGAAGAATATAAAATTCATAAGTTTTAGAGAAATGTAATTTATTACCCATGAACCTTGGATTATAATCGTAAAACGTTCTACATTTTTTTCAGTGTATAATTTATATACCTGACCATAAAATATATCGACACCTGTTCTCTCGGACCGTTATAATGTGCGATAGTTGGCTCTCTAGGAAGATTGAAGAATTCAATTTGCTCGCATTTCCAGATACGATGTGAATTGTATAAGTTAAAGATATGTACCTACCTTCATATATACCGCAAACATGTACCTTAAGAATTCGCCTCGATCACTTTAACAACTTGAAAGCCACATTTTCTGCAACAATTTAATATCATGTCTCGATGATTGCTCAAAATGAGCTTCGTGGAAAAATGTAATACACGGCTTCATATTCCCTTTTGTTGATGAGGTGAGTTGATTTAACACGTAAGGCTTTATTTCAAAAACTTTTGATATTTTCTTTATTTTATTTTGCGTGTTGATGATAATAAGGTTACTATTTTAAGTATCTGAGTCACGCACTTTCTTCGCATCTTGTCAAAAAATAAATTTGCCTTAATAGGCCCATAAAATCTCGTATCATATTCTACAATCTAGGAATATTTTAGTTTTGTTATTTCATTTTTTATAATTAAAAGACTGCCTTTATCGATTCGACTGCAAATCCCGCATTCATTCTATAAAAATATACTAAATTATACAACTTTTGTTAATAAAATCAACCTATCTTTCCTATAAGTTTGACACTCTTCATTAATTTTTTTCCGAATATATTTTTGAAAATAGCTAAAACTTCTTTTTTTATCTGCAATAGATCACTGAAAAGCTAATGTTAAAAAAATGGAAATAATTGTACTGCCAAATTTAAAGTTTTAACCCTTTGAAGCATGATTAAGAGTTTGGAATCAAATTTTGTAAATTTTCAAAATTGAAAATAGCGGCTCCGATATAGCGAACAAAACATGTAAAAAAGTCAAGTGGGTTCAAAATCGGTTCTCGGGGGTTTTGCAGATCGCCGCTTTAGAATATGAAATTGAAATTCCAAAATTTGATTATAAATTATAGATCCAATATGGTGGCCAGAAAATAAAAAAATCAGTTTCGTGGCCATAAAATGGGTCCTAAGGGTTTTTGGGTCTTTGATTCAAAATTAAAAATGGCGGATACAATACTTATTTTTAATTCTTCGTTATAACCGTTAATCTGCTATTTTGAATTTTGAAATTCTGACTTCAGATTCGTAATCAGCTACCCAAATAAACCCCGGGGACCCACTTTGAAATCACTAGACCTTTTTTTTTAATTTTTTGAATACCATATTGGATCCGCCGTTTTGAATGTAAGCATTTTGATTTAAGATTAGTACTTAGCGACCAAAAAATCCCTTGAAACCCCACTTTGAAGCTACGGGATTTATTTTTTCAAAATTTTGACCGCCATTTTTTAATTTTGACAACAGATTTGTAATCGGCAACCCAGTAAACCACTTAAATGTTATTTTTAACAAATAAATTTTGTGGATTAGTTACAATTACATTTAGTGTGTAAAAAGGCTGTATTTTTCAAATTGTTCATTTCTAAGATCCTTTTCTTAAAAAAAAAAAATGTTTTCAAAGTTTTTTAACGTCAAATAAAGTTCTACAATAATTTTACCTTGCTTTTTGTTGAAAACTCTTGTAAGAAACAAGCATCCAATAACCAAATTTTGACCACACCGAACAATCAAACAAAAAAAATGTTGCAATTGCAATCTAAAAAAAATCCCTGTTAAAAACAAAAATTTCAGACAAAAATAAAAAAAGAGGGAAAAAATGAGAAGGCAACCAATCACACCCCCTGCCTTCTCTTTTTCTTTCTTTCGTCATTTTTATTATTAATATTATCAAATCACAAAAAAAGAATATTGAAAATAAAAAATAATAATTAAAATGACATAAACAACGTTTCGGCACTCATACAGCACCCTTGTCAAGGCCTTCATGATGCTGGCCTTGATAAGGGCTGGTAATGTCATTTTATTTTTTATTTTCAAAGTTCTTTTTTTGTAATTTGATAATATTAATAATAAAAAAGTCGAAAGAAAGAAAAAAAGAAGGAAGGGGATGTGGTTGGTTGCCTTCTCATTTTTCTTTCCTCTTTTTTTATTTTTGTCTGAAATTTTAGTTTTTAACAGGGATTTTTTTCAGATCGCAATTGGAACATTTTTTGTTGTTTAATTGTTAGGTGTGGTCCAAATTTGGTCGTTGGATTCTCGCTTTTACAGGAGTTTTCATCAATTTGATGATTGGACGTTAAATAGGATTTTTGATTTAGATTTTAATCTAATTTAAGTTTCTTAAGTTTTGCTGTTTGTTTTTATATATTGTACAAAAGTATGTAAAAAATATTTTAAGAAACCGAATTTTAAAAAATCGGGTACGGTGTGGGGTAAATTAGGTTTGGTTATTGGGTGCAATCGGTTAGTCTCCCTCTACTTCCACTTCCAGGAAAAAAGTATGACGAACAGACGGACGGACACAAGTACGAAACTATAACTGTTTTTGCCCCGGGCTCCGAATTCATAAATACGATTTTTGTTGCTTTATTCAAATGAATTTAGTATTCAATTGAAATAAAAAAATTTGATGACAAAAAATTGGCAAAAAATGTATGTAGCAAGAATCGAGCCCGACCTTCCATTCACAACTCGGAGCGCTGCCGCCGGATATAAGCGGGAATTGTAAGGCTTTCACATCGCAGTTTATGTAACATGCGTGGATTTTTCTAAAATTGTTTACCTAATAATGTCAGGAGTATGAATCCAAATACTATTGCGAAGGGTGCTGATCACCCTTGTTAGTGATGTGTGTGCGACAGTTTATGCGAACGAAAATGTACAATGTGCATGATATGTGCATAACTTTTGACGTCATATTGCGGAACAGTTACATGGTTAGTTTATCTTAACAATGTAGAGCGAATTATGCACCCGTGGCATTCACATTCACAGTTAGATGAGGTGCCCGAGAGGTACCCCGCTGACTTTGCATGTAGAACACATAAAAATGAGGGGCCCATCATTCGATTAATGGGCTTTCGGCACGAAGCTGGAAATGGCAATTGCCCTTCCTTGCGCGGTTAATGCGAGGTCATCGTCAGATCGTCCGTCTCTCACTAAGTACAATCTGCAATAATTCCACATGGTGGGCGCCTAAACGCCGTCAGTCCCTGATATCAGGGACAATTCTAAGTCTGAACACCGTATATAGTCACTTATTATTATTCAGCATTCTCTCCTATCCACATTCACACTCAATTTGTGAATATATCAATTTAAAAAAATTGATGTGTAAAAATCTAACACCGAAACATGAACAGTAAAGTGTGTGCAAGATGTGTGAAAATGTTATAGACCGCGATATGGAGGGTAAAGTCTTGTTAGATGTGTAAACATCTCAGACCGAAATGTGGAGGGTGAAGCCTGTATCAGACGTGTAGACATTTTATAGGCCATGATATGGAGGGTGAAATCTTGTTTGATGAGTAAACATCTTAATCCGCGATATGGAGGGTATATAATTTGTTGGAACTTTAAAATCATTGGGTCACATAAGATTGAAACACGTCTATTTATAGACATAAGTATGGTACGAGTAGAGAGAGGCAAAAATATTTGATTGCTATCATGAAACATGTATGATGGATGGTAATCCGTGGTCAACTATATTCTAAACTCTATAGAACGTAATTATGTTGAGGAATAATTTTTTTATGTGTGAACATTTTAGACTGACATATAGAGGGTAAATGTGTTAAATATCAATTGGAATACAAATGGTTCAATATTTTCATGATCAAAAAAAAAAAGAACAGAAAAAAACTGAGGTTACGAAATGTTTCAGGTAATCTCTGGCGGATTCGGCTAGAGGTAGTACGATACAGGCATGTAACCACGGAAACTTTACCTCAGTTTGCATAACTCAGCTCACTCTTACCCTCATTTATATTTAAACAATTAATTTGAGTTGGCCTCTTATCCTACATCTGCACGTGTTTTAATTTAAAAAATTTGTCAACTACAGACGATTTATTACTGGGATTTATGTGTAGCCTTAGGTGTCGAAATTCACGATGTGGATGATTTAGAATCGCCATGATGTGCCTCTGAGGGACCGACCTAGAAATTTTACTCCAGTTAAAGAATTTATGAAAAGTGTTTTCTGTAACTGGAGGAAAGGATATCAGAAGCGGGTTCGGGGTTCCAATACATATTGACTTTCCCAATATACAGTGGTTCCCAGTTCTCAGTTCTCACAGCACATTCGTTGCTTCCTTCCGTCTTTCTTTAAGAGAAGATAACGATGCGAGAAGAATTTCAATCTACTGACCTTTCTCTATATATATAAACTCCCTAAAAAGACTCCTCGAAAACAGTCAAGTAGAGTGAGTAATAGAAAAAGTAAATAGATAAAAGGTCTCTTGATGTTATGTTAGAGTTAGACATAAACGTTGTCTCCCACATGATCCAGTTCGCCACAATTTTCTCCCTGGGATTACTTTTTATTTTCATTCCAATATATTCCATTAAAATATATTTACAGGTTGGACGACAACATGCATTTTAAAAATGTTCTGATTTTTTTTATTACTTTTTCATTTTCCCTGGCCATAAATATTCAATGACCAGAATTTTAATCTTGTAAGGACGAAATTCAACCAAAAGTTGACCTTTTGACCAAAAGATGACATTTAATACATAAAAAAATAATAATATACAATATAATATAATAATATAATATAATATAAATATAAAAAAATTATTAAAAAAGAGTTGAATTTACAACAAAATAAATTAATTACAAAAAAATAGTGGAATTTTCAACATATAAAGATGAATTGTCAAAAAAATGTTTCGTTGATGAATTTTGAAGACAAAAAAGTGCATTTTCACTATATTACAAGAAGTTTCAAGCAAAAAGTTGAACTTTTAACTAAAAAAGATCAACTTTCTACCAAAAATGAAAAAGATAAATTTTCAGTAAAAAAATTAATTAAGAAAAGGCAATTTTTCAACGAAAGAGATGAATTTTCGACTAAAATTATGAATTTTTTAACAAAAAAGGTATAATTTTCAAGTAAAGAACATAATTTTTCCACAAAAAATAAAAGACCATTTTTAACCAAAGCGATAGATATGAAACTCAAAGGATGAATTAAAAAATAATGAATTTTAATAAAATGGTTCAACCTGCGACTAAGCAATTCAATTTTCAGAAAAAAATTCATTTTCAACGAATAATATAATAGTAGATATATTTTAACTCGAAAAGAATTTAATTTTCAATAAAAAACATACGAATTCAACCATTAGGATGAATTTTTAACGAAATAGTTAAAACCTCAGTCAAGCAGTTGCATTTCTATCCAAAAAGTTAATTTTCTACTTAAAAAGGTCAATTTTGGACCCAAAAAGAACAATTTTCTCCAAAAAAGGATTACTTTTGAACAAAATTGTTGAATTAGCAACCAAGTTATGAAATTTTTAACTAGAAATATCATCACCGGGTAATAATGCAATATATAATACATATAATAATAATACAAGTTAAATAAATTACAAACAAGAACATTAAATATTAGTGGTCCCAAAACTTGATTTTCAAAATTCGCTAATTTTTCCTGACAAATTTGCCCATTCATTCAGAAACCAGAATTGTAATCTTCTAACATTTTTAGCATAGAATTTTTTATGTGAGGAATAAAACAATTTTAAAGAAAAAAAAATACTTTTATTGTCCTTAATATTTTTTTAAAGGGCCCGATATATTCTCTGACTTTGACACGATTTTTTTCAAAATCCCTGATTTTTCCCGACCAATAAAGTTCAAAGACTTTTGTTCAAAATCCCAGATTTTCTCCGACCAATAAAATTTAAAGACTTTTTCAAAATCCCTGATTTTTTAAAAAATAATTATCAACCATTAAGACGAATTTTCAACGAAATAGTAGAAAGCTTATTCAAGCAGTTGCATTTCTATCCAAAAATATCTAAAACAAACGCATTTTTAACCATACAGACCAAATTTATAAATTTTAGCAAATTTATGGTATAAATAAATAATACATCAATTTTGATTGCCCTGATTTATAGGATTTTCCTGAACTACTGCCACCCTGATTGAGGAATAAAAAAACTTGACCTGAAGAGAAAGTACTTTATGAGCAAAGGAAGAAATTTATTTAAGAAAATATTATACACAAGATAAAATATGAAAGAACAAAAAAAGTTCTTTCTGTTAAATAGAATAAAATGTCTTTAAAAAAAATTAGGTTTTATTGTTAGAAAACTTATAAATACTAAGTTGCCATTTATAGGTCAATTCAAAAAATTTTGATTCTCGTTTCTCGAGTTGCATACTTTGAAAATATATTTTTAATATAAACTTCACAGAAGCGTATATAGTGTATTAAATTTACAACTGAAGTGATAACGATAAGAATCAACCTAAGCTTTCTCAGTAACTTAAAAAGACAGCTGTGTCCAGTTTCCAATAAAAATATGAGCTGACAGAACATTGCAGTTTAAAATTGAGTCGTTCTATTCTATCCAGATAACGTCGTCTTATTGATCTTTGAGTAGCGTTTCGGCTCTCCTTTTAACTTTCATTTTACTTTTCCCCGAGTTCCGACGTGTATCACCACAAAGTTTCTGATGTAGAGATCAAAATAAGAAACCTGTTTTCAGATCAGAATACGGCTGGGAATAAATATGCATTAAGAAAAAACATTTTAGTGAGAGAGGAAAATTTGCCTATTCTTTAAAACTTTTTTTTATTCAGAAAAATTATGTTCTATCTTTGCAAATTTATTGTATACTACATCACAAGTAATGATTTCTGGCCTCCACGGGGAGGTCAATGTTCACAGGACGAGTAGTAAAACCATGCCGAAGTAACCACCGTGTGTAACCCTATGAGTGATGTATGATGTTTTTTCGAAATAAACATGTTTTGAAACTGTAGTTCCCCTTAAAAAGTGAGCATTGGATAGCCCTTTACGGAAATAGTGCGAAAACCTCCGATAAAGTAAATTTTTTTTTTTATAATGATGATCACTGTCCGAAAATTCTTCTGTTTTGTGTTCTCCGTTTGTCAAATTTTTCGAAGGCCAGATCATAGTTATCCTTAGATTTTTCGGGTGGTAAATCTTGTTTTGCTTCTTTGACTTCTTCATCTACATTAAGAACTAGCATTTTTTTGTGAATTTGAATGCACGAAGATTTACACTTGTAACATATAGTGACATAATTGCAGCTGATTGGTTGATTCTCCTTGCTCTTTAAAAAAATTTGCTTGGAATATTGTGATCATTAATACCTAAATTTATACAATTATTTACTAATAGTTAGCATAATTAAGTTAAAATTTAGAGAAACTTTAAATGTTATTATGTAAAAACATAATTATTTTGTTTAAAATTCGCAAGTATATTTTTTTTAAAAGTCATCTTTTCTAGGTAAAGGTCAACTCTTTTGTTGAAAAACTCGTCTTTTTTAATAAAAAATCCGTTATTTGGGTTAAAAAATTAATCTTGTATTGTTAAAAGTTAATTTTGTTAAGCTGAGAAGTCTATCATCGTACTTTTGATTCAAAATTCATTTTTCGTTTTTTTTTTGTTAAAAAATTTACTATTTTGTTGTAAATTCATCTTTTTACATATAAAATTCGTCCTTTTGAATGAAAAATTCATGTTTTGATAAAAAAGTAACCTACTTTAGTGAAAAATTTATTTTTTATGGTTGAAAGTTAATGCTTGTTATTCGAAAAGTGTACTATTCCATTTTTGGATCAGAGATAATCTCTTTTGTTTAAAAATGCTACTATTTGTTTGAAGATTTAATTATTTTGTTGAAAATTACAAAATGTTAATAAAAAGTCCTCCTTTTGGGTTATAAATTGAACTATTTTGTTCATCATTCTTCTTTTTGAATAGAACATTTTTGGTTCAGATTAATCTCTTTTGGTTAAACAGTCTCTAGTACAAAACTTAATTATTTTGTTAAAAATTCGCAAGTATGTTTTCTTAAAAAGTTATCTTTTATAATTAAAGTTCAACTGTTTTGTTGAAAAAGTCTTATGTGTCCTGAGAAAAGGTGAATATTAAAACAAACAGGTAAATTTTCGACTAAAAAGATGACTTTTTAACAAAATAGTTGACTTTGCAACAATACAGTTCAGTGTTTAACCTAATGGTAGAATTTTTAATAAAAAAATTATAACTCTAAAACAAACATATAATACTTAAATTTTAAAATAACAATAATTCATTTTCAACCATAAAAGATGAATTTTCAATAAACAATATGACTTTTTTATTCATAGATGAATCTTTAATCCCACTAAGTTCAATGATTTCTAAAATATTTGTCTCTTTGGCTTGAAATATTGTTGAATAATTATTATTATTTAAAATTTAAACGGGGAAAATGTAATTTTTGACTAGAAAAACCTATAAAAACAACCTGGAATTCGTTTGAAGTTTGAGTGGCCACTCTTAATTTAGTTGGTATGGGTAAGTGCATGTCCTTAATAAAAATTTTGTAAGATTTATTTTAATTGAGTTGTGATTGTTACCTCAATTTACCAATCAAGAATTCTTTTTATTAA
>JAAAKG020152043.1:0-31201 GCA_010014905.2 Druon quercuslanigerum
CAATTTTTTTTGTTTAAAAAATTTGTTCAACAAAAATGTTTCCACTAAAAATTTTCTCTTGTTTTTAATTCTTAAAAGAAGAAAATTAATAATTTAATTAAAATTAAATTATATTTAAATTAATTTTTAATATTAAAAACGATTTTTTTACAAAACAGTTGAATTATCAATAAAATCATGCTCAAAAGATGAATATTCAGCAAAAAAGTTAGTTTTTGACAAAATGTTCACTTTTAACCAAACAGTTTAATTTTCAAATATATAGCCATATTTTTAATTACCAAAATTAATTTTTAGTTAAGGAAACAAATTTTCAAAAAAGTAGTTCTTGGCGAGTGGAGAGCTTTACATAATGAATTTGCGAAGCTCTTCACCTCGAGTGATTGCTAACTAGATTGATCAGCGATCAAGCAACCCAATTAACGCCTAAATGTATAATAATAATAATAATTTTCAACCAGGGATAATTAAAAAAAAAGTTTTGTTGATGAATGTGAATTCTCTTTTGTTAAAGCTCCTTCAAAATTTAAAGAACACATTCTCAAACTTATATAATGCTTCGCGCTCGATTAAAATTTCTCTGAAAAACACACTTTTCTATACTATTTTAGTATTATATATTAGTATTAATATTTATTTACAGCAATAATGCCTTGCAAAAGACCTAAAATGCAACTTTCTATTAATAACTAAATGTTTAAATAAATTCTTAAAACAATTTATTGTTTTCAGCAGTTTTCTCTTCAAATAGAATAAGAAAGGAGAATCAGAGCATTCTTCAATTTAATTTAACAGAAATAATTGTTTAAACAATTTTTTATTATTATAAATAATATTATCATTGAATAATTTTGTATACTTATACGTTTTTCTACAACTTTCCACTTTTTTCAATTTTTCACTTAGAGCAGGGCAATATTTAACCTAAGTTGACAAAAATAATTGTTTAAACAATTGATTATTATTAAAACTATTTTTTCTTAGATAATTAATAGAAATTTGCGGTTTTTTATGACATTTTTAAGTTTACTTCGGTGTTTTAGTCATTAGCAAATTATAAATAAACAATACAAAGAAAAATCATTATTTAAACAATCTTTTTCTCTTTTTTATGAATAAATTTTTTTAACATAAGACGAATATTTGAAATATTAATTAATTAAACTATTTTTTGCTGAAATATCAACTCATATATTTTTTTGTTGAGAATTCACTTTTTTTAAAGTTGAACTACTTTTTTCAATGTTGAATTACTTTATTGAAACTTAAGTTTTTGTCGTTGTTAAGAATTCATCATTTTAGTTGAAAACTTATTTCATATTATGGGAAATTTCGTTATTTTTCTTCTTACAAATTATGTTTGTTAATTAAAAATTTATTTCTTTTTCTGTTGGAAATGTACTTTTCAGGTTAAATTTGACTGTTCTTTGTTTAAAAAAAATATTTTCGGTGCAAATTTGAATTTCTCAAAAAAATTTTGTCGTAAAAAAATAATTTTTTTAGTTGAAAATTGAAATATTCCATTTTTTGTTTAAAATTATTCTTTTGCATATATAACTATAAATATTTGGTTGAGGATTTAACGATTTCTTTCTAATTTCTAATTTAACTTCTTTTTAAAATTTCATTGTTTGTTTTTGGTTAAAAGCTAATTTTTTAAATTGAAAATTTAATTATTCTTTTATAAGCTGATAATTCATCGTTTTGATTAAACTCAAATGTTCTTTATTTCGTTCGTAATATGAACTGTTTTTTAAATTAATTTAAAATCTTTTTTATTAATTTATTAAATTAAAAAAAAATTTTATTAATTTTTTTGGGAAATGATTTATTATTTAAGTAGAAAATTCATGTTTTCGGTTGAAAATTTAACTGCTGTGATGAAATTTTAGTTTCAAATTCATGCGTTGGGTTACAAATCTAATTATCTTGTTAAAAATTCATTTTTTATTATTAAAGATTTATCATTGTACTTGAAAGTTCATCTCTTTTGAGAAAAATAGAATTATTTTCTTGTAAAAAAGTTTTTTGGCTTTAAAAATAATGTTGTTTATTAAAAAATTCTCAATTTCACTTTTGGTTTTAAACAGCCCTTTTTCAGATGAAAATTCAACGGATTAAATAATTTTACATAACATATTTCGTTGTCTTATCAGCATCAGCTATGAAGAATTTTTCCATCGTCTTCCAAATATAAAGTTTAAATACTCTACCCTCTCTTACTGTAGGTAATTTTTAGTTTAGGCCTGGAGTAGATAGTGAAATGCATCGTAGGCAAGGAGCAGGTCTGATTTTGAATGAAAGTGCGAAGCAGCATCTCGGGGATCATGATTTTGTATCTCCCAGATTGCTGTCGGCTAGAATGAAAGTAGGAATCAGAAGATTATTTATCATAGCATATTGGCAACTTGGGAGGCGCTTATACGAAATAAAGATATTTAAGGCGCATGGACTATGTCCCGGGATATCATTGTGAGATGTGCGATCGAAGTGTGTGGTACTGCGGTTGTAGGAAGAATGTATGGTGATGCATGGAGGAATGACGAAATTGATGCATGCCCAAAAAACAAAGAAAGAAGCATACATGAGAACTTTGAACATGACAGTCCTTTGCGATGAGGAAAGAAATAGACGTTTAAATGATTACAGGCCCAAAAAGAGGATACTTAAACGATTAATTAGAGAAAGTAAAAATAAAATTAGAGCAGCAGAAGAGAAAAAAAAATTAAAAAAACGACTTTGAAGGAAGCGAGAAACTGCTTTATAAAGCAATGAAGGGAAATAAAAGTACATCATTTGTCAACATGAGAAATAGCAAAGATTCTAGAGTGCAATAGAGTTATACTTTTTTAAATAACAGAGTTGCTATTTAGTTGAAAATTAATCTCTTTTGGTTGAGGATCCAAAATAATTTATTGAAAATTCATCTTTTTTGGTTGAATTCAACTATATTTGGTATAAAATTAAAATAATTTTTAGTTGAAATATAAAATATCGCGTTTATCTTTGACAAAACTTTTTTTGTTAAAAATTTAATTATTTTGTTGATTCATTTACTTTGTTGAACATTCATCTATTTTGGTACGAAACTTATCTTATTGATTAAAAATTAGTTTTTTATTATTTAGATTTAATTTTAGAAGCTAAAAATGTAACTTCCATTTTTTGTAAAAAAAACTTACCTTTTTCGATATAACAGTAAGCTGTTTTTTTTAAATTTAGTTAAAAATCCGTTATTTTGTATAGAAAATTCATTTTTTTTTAAATTCCACTATTTGGTGAAAAATTCATCACTGTGATAAAAAAATAATTTATTTGGCTGGAAATTCGTTTTTTTTTTCGTTGAAAATTAAGTTTCTACCTAAATCTAAGTTTTCTTGAAAATTTATATTTTTAGTTAAAAAGTAAATAATTTTGCTGAAAACACGTTTTTTTCTTTGTTTACAATTTACTTTTCTAACTGCAAATTGAAATATTCTAGATTTGGTTTGTAAATTTATATTTTTTAGTTGAAAATTGATATATTTTATTGAAACTGTATCTTTCTTCGTAGAAAATTTCCCTTTAGGGTTTAAAATTTAATTAGTGATTGTTCTCATTGAAAATTTAATTCTTCGGAAATATTTTCTTAATTGAGCAGTGAATAAAAACATTGGTAAATATCCTCAATGATATCATTTGGTCTTAGAAACATTATTTTTTTTAATGAGAAGTTAAATTATTATCATTATAATTATTATGTTTTCAAAATAACAAAGAATATGAAATCTTCTTAGAAATATAAACTAAAAATTTTTATTATCCTAAAACCTTTTAGAACTCCTAAATAGTTTTTAAATTTTTAAGATTTAAACTTGAACTTTGGATTCCTAGGAGAAACCTACATTGCCAAACGATGGTAGGTAGTGCCCCTACTTTACCGACCAATAATAATGCAGCTTAAAACACAAAACTCTTGCTAGCGCCTGTATTGCAGCAACTACACTACACCTAGTGGCAACTTTCGAAAATATTTTTAAGGTCTCCTTTTATTGCCCGTTAATCCTACTCTACCTATATTTCTGGAAAGTTCTAGAACTTGGGGATCCTCCTAGCCTATGTGCCATATACATGGAATCCACAAGTCTTATGTGGTAAAGCATAAACCTACACAATTGAATGCAGCAAAAATTTCTACCATGTTCCTACTTTACCGACTAAAGGTAATCTAAATTCCTACATTACCGACCAAAGATAACATAATGTCCTTCTTTGCTGACTGTAGGTAACCATACTAACTGTAGTAAGAATTAATGTGAGGTTCATACATTATACACAGATGGTAATGCAGGATTCTACATAAGCTGTCGGCAAAGTAGGATTCTCTATAATCCTTGATCGGTAATGCAGGTTCCTGACAGATCCAAGATTACAATTACTGTTAAAACGAAAATTAAAGAAACATTAAATTTTCATGATTTTCGTAAAATAAATTGCATTGTCTAAAATTCGTTGTTCAACCATTATTCGATTGATTTTATTGAAAAATATATTTTCTGTCCCAAAGTTATATAATTTTAATATAGGGAGAATTTTTTAAGATTCAAAAAGTGGATTTTAATCCAAAGAACGCATTTTCAATAAAATAGTTGAATCCTCAACTAAAACAGATTACTATCGTTGCTTCGTGTACTATTATCTAATTTTTTAAAACACCGTGAGAGTGAAGCTCTGGGAATATAATTCTAGTAATTATGAGATTTTTGCAAGAAAGTGTTGTCCCTGCATCGCCATCAGGTCGTGTATTCAAGCCAGAATAACCCGTTATCCCTTTCCACTTTCGCACTAATGACAAAGTTGCTAATAAGCATCTTCGTATTCTTTCTTACAAAGTTTGTAGTTCTGATTCTTCAAAAATGAGAAGAGAATGACGTAAAACCTTTTCATAATTTGCCACATCATTACCATATATCTCATGTTTTCTCTTCCTATTCACAGTTTCCGTAATTTATATTCTCTTCACTTTCTAGAAACATCCCTTCCCTTACATCCTTTCCCTCATCTCTAGTCCCATCTCTTATATCTCTGCCTGTAAATAACTAACTTCTTTCTTTTTTTCATATCTTTCATTCTATCACCATCCTTCTCCTTCCTTCTACCTCCTTCAAACACTTTTTTGCTAACTCCAATTCCCTTTCTTCCTTTATTTTCACGTCAATCTTTCATAACATCTTTCCTCTTCTAAAACTTAATTTAACATCTTGCATTTTTTCCAAAAGATATATGCAGGCTTCCTTCAGTCTTTCCTTATCTTCCATCTTATACAATTCTCTTACAACCTTTAAATATTTTGCCTTTCACTCCATCTTCATAGTCCATAAGCTTGTAATGACCACATCGATGTATCAAAGAATCATATTCTCCTTGTCGTATCTTTTTTTAACATTAACTTTTCTATTCCCCATATCTATTTCTTTAGCAATGCCGATTTTGTTTATCCATCCTCTTATGTGTGCTCTATGATCTCCGTTTGTTAGTAAAGTATATCTCATATATTGAAACTTCTTAACTTCCTCTAGTCTTATTCCCTTTAATCATTCGGTTCATTATTTTTCTTCAACCTCCTTTTCTAAACCTCATTCTGTTTGTCTTTTCTACTTTTAGATTAAACATTTTCTGCTGTATCGCTCCATCCTAACTCATTCCCATCCTTTCATCTTTACTTTTTCTCTCTGGCCTCCCCTATCCTCTCCACATTACACATTATCTTACACATTATTCATACCTATTCCTCTAGTTCATTCTTCCCATATCTCCAGACTTCTTTTGGAATCTCAACCACGTCTTCTCATCTTTCATTATTCCTAACACGTTGATCATTTCTTTCCTTATATCCTCTTACTCCTCTCTTCCTTCTTTCTTTTTCTAATTTCTACCTTTCTTCTCAACCCCTCCTTGTAAATCCATAAAATATTTTTTTTTCATTTTCCTATCTTAATATCCTGGTTTACTCTTTTTCTCTTCCTCTGTCTTAGTCTTCTGCAACTCTTCTTCAAACTTGTTGTTTAGATCTTTTCTTTGATCACTAATCTCAATATACTCACTTTCTCCTATACTCTTCTACAATACTTTTCCTTCTTCATCTTCTTAATTACTTTATCACTTCGTTCTCCCATATATATATAGTATATCTCATATATTTAAACTCCTTAACTTCCTCTAACATTGCTCTCTTTAATCATTCAGTTCATGTTTGCCTTTTTTACTTTTAAATTCAACATTTTCCACTTTATCGCTCCATCCTAACTTCTCCCCATCCTTTCATCTTTTTTTTCTCTCTAGACACCCCTATCCTATCCACATTACCCATTATCTTACACATTATTCATACCTATTCCTCTAGTTCATTCTTCCCATATTTCCAGACTTCTTTTGGAATCTCTACCACGTCTTCTCATCTTTCATTATTCCTAACACTTGATCATTTCTTTCCATATATCCTCTTACTCCTCTCTCCCTTCTTTCTTTTTCTAATTTCTACCTTTCTTCTCAACCCCTCCTTGTAAACTCATTAAATATTTTTTTTTATTTTCCCATCTCAATATCCTGGTTTACTCTTTTTCTCTTCCTCTGTCTTAGTCTTCTTCAAATCTTCTTCAAACTTGTTCTCCTTCTCTTAACATTCCATATCCAGTGACTTCCACCCCCTCCTTCACTTACTTCTGTTTTTGCCTGTGTCCTGAAATATTTTTGTATATCAAATAGATAATTTCCAGAAAAATTTAAATTTTTCAGACATTTATGGTAATTTTGGAGGTAAATATGGTAAATTACCATAAATTACCCAAATTTCAATTTTAAACATTTTCATAAATTTCCGGAAATTCATGAAATTTTTAGTAATTTCTAGTAACTTACCACAAGTTTCCCAAAATTAAATTTAAGAAGACAAATAAATTTTCTACAGCGAATAAATCTTTTGTAGATTTGAAGCTTGATAATAAAAAAAAAATAAATAAATAAATTTTCGGAAATTTATAGAAATGTTCGGTCATTAATGTTAATTTTACAGGTAAATATGGTACATTATCATTAATTACCCAAGATTCAAGTTTAATTAATTTTGCACATTTCCAAAAATGTATATAAATTTTTGGTCATTCATAGCACTAACAGGTAATTTATGCTAAATTACCATAAATTTCCCAAAATTTAATTTTAAAATATCTCTAAAGCTCCGGAAGTTTATGAACATTTTTGGTGATTTTACTGGAAACTATGGGAACTCACCATATGTTATCCTAAATTTAATTAAATGTTTTGTTATAAATTTCAGCAAATTTATACAATTTTCGATAATTTATGGCAACTTAAGATAAATTTTTAAAATATTCAGTAAAAAAGTCGATAAATTTCCGGAAAGTTATGGACATTTTCAGGCATTTATGGTAATTTTACAGGGTAATATGGTAAATTACCATAAATGGCCCGAAATAAAATTGAACAATTTCTGCAAATTTCCAAAAATTTATTAAAGTTTTCGGTAATTTATGTTAATCTTATAATAATAATAATAATAATAATAATAATAATTAAATGTTTTGTTATAAATTTCAGCAAATTTATAAAATTTTCGACAATTTATAGCAACTTAAGATAAATTTATAAAATATTCAGTAAGAAAAGTCGATAAATTTCCAGAAAGTTATGGACATTTTCAGTCATTTATGGTAATTTTACAGGGTAATATGGTAAATTACCATAAATGGCCCGAAATAAAATTGAAAAATTTCTACAAATTTCCAAAAACTTATAAAAGTTTTCGGTCATTTATGTTAATCTTATAGGTAAATAAGGTAAATTGCCAAAAGTTAGATTTGAAAAATTTTTTTAATTTCCCAAAATTTATGAAAGTTTTGGTAATTTAGGGTAGTATTACAGGTAAATTATGGTAATTAGCATATATTTCCAAAAATTCAACCTAAAATTATTGATTAATTTCCGGAAATTTATGGAAATTATCGGTAATTCTACAGGTAAATATTGTAACTTACCATAAATTACCAAAAATTTAATTTTAAACATTTTTATAAACTCCAGAAAATTTATGAAATTTTCGATAATTTATGATAACTTACGATAATTTTTTTAAAAATTCAATTAAAAAATTTCGATGCATTTACGGAAATTTATGGACATTTTCAGTCATTTATGGCTACAATTCAATTTTAAACAATTTATATATTTCCAGAAATTTATGGAAATTGTCGGTAATTCAACAGATTAATATTGTAACTTATCATAAATGACCCAAAGTTTAACTCTAAACATTTTTATAAATTTCTGGAAATTTATGAAATTTTTAGTGATTTATGGTGACTTACCATAAATTACTTATTTATGGACATTTATGGAAATTTTAAATTATTTATGGTAATTTTATTTTTTAGGTTAATATGGTAAATAACCATAAATTACCTAAATTTTGGTGACTTACCATAATTTGCTCGCAATGAAACTGAAGTATAAATTTGCAGAAATTAATGAAAATTTTTGGTCATTTATGTTAATGTTACTGGTAAATATTGCAAATTACCAAAAATTAAACTTTGAAAAGCTTTTTTAATTTTCCGAAATTAAAATTTTTTTTTGGTAATTTATGGTAACTTTGCACATATTTCAAAAAATTAAACTTTAAAATATTAATTAATTTCCGGAAATTTATGATATTTTTGGTAATTTATGGTAACTTACCATAAATAGTCGAACACTCGTTTTAAAAATTTCTATAAAATTTCTGAAAATTATGGAAATTGTCGGTATTTTTTGGTAATTTATAGTAATATGACAGGTAAATTATGGTAACTTAGCATATATTTCCAAACATTGAAGTTAAAAACATTCATTAATTCCCGGAAATTTATGAAACTTTTGGGAATTTATGGTAACTTACCATAAATGGTCCAAAATTTAATAATGCCTATAAATTTCCAGAAATTTATGCAAATTTTCTGTCATTTATGTTACTTTTACAAGTACATTTGGTAAATTACCTAAAATTCAATTTTAGACAGTTTTATAAATTTTCGCAAATTTATGACATTTTTGGTAATATATCGTATTTTAATCAATTATATATGATAACTTTTTATAAATTAGAACAAAATTTTATTATTATGAAACAAAATTTTTTCACCGTTTTCACGGTGAATGGGTTAATTATCGTGAAATGCGAGCTCATAGGTGTATAATTTTATTATTCACCTCTGACGTCATTTTCACTCTCTAGGCAGTAAAAAGTATAGCTTTAGGCCCGTTTCATAGGCGTCGAAAAGAGATGAAAAAAATAATAATAAAAAATCTCAATCATACCTCAAACTCTTGCTAATATTATGCTTAAATATTATACTATTATACAATATTATACCCCTACCCCTTTCCAACGTCTCTTGTGGAAAAAAATTTGTTACATAAAGCTAATAATAATCTATTTCAATTTTGAAGCTACTGATTTAAACTTCTTACCTTTGAAGGTTTCATTTTGCAATAGTCTCTAGTTTTGAAGTTCTTACAATGAAACATATTCAAATCAGGAAGCTTTTGATTAGTAACAGAATGATTATCTCAATACTGATTATTAGTTCAAAATTGCAGAACGTAATGTTATAATGTTTAAAATTTGACAATATTTTTGTAAATCTTTTTCTTGTTCTGCATGGAGAATCTGGATGTTTTGAAAATCTAGAAATGAAAAATTTGTTGTTTTCTTATTATAAGAAATGGTAGCAGAAGCTACGATCATGGTGCAACTGAACGGTGTACGTCATCCACTCCTGCTTCTTCGATCCTAGAAGGGAAGCACGAGCAGGAAATTTACGAAAGAGACTTCGAACAATATTGTTTCTGGGAGTCCGGTCTTTAGCCGCGGATGACCTTATGCGGTAGACAGAACAGTTACAGATGAAGGTTTCACCTCTGAACACTTTTTCAGAGCTGCTAATCTTTGTAGAATGTAATGAGGAACAGTGTTGACGGACCAAGTGATGTAATCTTAGAAAAACAGCCTTTTGCATCCGGTTCGCAATTAACTGAGCCTGATGCTACAAAGCCGGAAACTTGTTGAGTTGGCTAAAAAAAAGGAAGCTTTCGTACCTCCAAGGTAGCCGATTATGATAACTGCAGGATGGTCTTTGTAGCCTTGGCAGAGTCTGCTCAGCTCGAGAAGAAGTTCTTGATATTTCTCAGTTTTTCTGCCTCCTTTGCCATCGACTGGTGCCGGGAATTTAATCACTTAAATTATCTTCGTCTTCAGATGTTGCAGGTCAATATCCAGCTTTGTAGCACTGATATCTTCAGTGGTGGAGAACGAAAAATTCCAGTAGAACCTAAACTGATGATTTCCCACAACAAACGTGAATCACCCCTGAGCGTATGACAAGACGGGAATTAATCCGGTCTTTGGACACCAAACAACCTTCACAACAAATAAGATGAGAAAAACTTAGGAGGTTTGTTATTTCTAGTATCCAAAGATATATTCTAAGATCTGTCTCAATAGGCACATATAATGAGGACGAGTTCCACGATTTTTTTCTTCAGGGGTGCTTTCTTTGTCTTGGACCCAAAAGCTTTCTTCATCTGCAATTAGTTTCTTTTTCTTATTTGTTGTTTGTGGTCAACCAAAATCGTTGTTGTTTTGAGTTGCAACAAAAATTAGCCTCGCAGTTTCATTTTAGAATCTAGGGGAACTTCATCATTTTGAGACAGTTTTTTCTCATTTTGAACAGCGTGCAGCTTTATTTAAAATTATCAGCCATTTGCCAAGACGATCTTGTAATTGTTATTTTGTAAATTCGCACTACCATAGTGTCGCGAAGTGCTTCCAATCCAAAAATAAGATTTTAGAGTGACGGATAAAAAATAATTTGATTTTAATGAAAAAGACGTTATGAATTCTGAGATCAAATAGGGAAAGAATTTTTTTATCAACATGATTAAACTCGTCTCTGCCAAGTTTCTAAATTAATTTTCTTGATTCTCGGCAATGTGATTCAAAATAAAATCACTAAAGTCACCAAAAATTAATGAAGGATATTGTTTTTTCTCAAGTCAGAAATTATAACATTTTTTGCACTAAAATCGAAATAATTTTTATCTGTCATTTCAAAATTTTATTTTAGGACTAAACATTTACTTTAGATGCATTTTCCAATCATAATTTACTAATAATACTAAATTTTGAATATTTATATAATTTCAAATACGCGCGCTAACCGTAACCAATTGGGTTGCCGGCGCGACTCAAGCGCAGTTCAAAAAGTTCCCAAAAATGGGATCGTAATTGTGCTTCTCATAAGTTTAGTTGGTTTTACAGGCTGAGCAATCTATAATTAATTGGAGCGGTCACTCAGGCCAAGCCATGAGTTAGCCTATTATTCAATATGGCGGTTATGTTACCTTTTCAAAATTGAGTAAATGTCAGAATCGCATAAAGGACTCAGCGAAAGATATTGTTGAAAAAGGTTGTAATTAAAATGTTATACAGTATGTTTAATTATGCTATTGTTTAGTATTTTTGATGGCATCACCCCTTGACCTTCTGAACTCGCTGCTCCGTTAGGCAAACTATTGAGCTAATCGTGATTGTTGCACTATTGAAATAACTACTAGGCACCCTTCAGGAAAATATTTTAGTAGACTACAGCCTAGTTTCAAAATTTTGTATCTGTTACAGATAAAGTAAAAAGTACTGGGGTAAAAACGCCTGACATAGTTCTCCTTGACTTTGAGAAACGAACCATGTTCGTTATCAAATTTTCGGCACCAGCTAGGCATTATATATAATGCCCAGGGAAGACTGGGCAAAGTATTTAATAAATATTCTCCAGTTTTAACTCGATTCACCTAATATTGATGATTCTGAATACAATTTTAAAAAACGTCTTTTTTATAAACTTTCTAAAAAAAGCACGATACGTAGGACAAACTGGGTAATTCACATTTTATATCAAACATATAGATTTTAATGAGTTAAACGTTGCAAATCCCCCAAAGATTTATTTTGTTTATAATTTACTTTTGACATAATAAATAATTAAAAATATAATAAACCATTAAAAATTTTCTGCCCAACTGGGAACTATTTTGATAAGTCACAAAAAGTCTCAAATTCCCATTTTTTTACAAATGATTATTTTAAAACAATTATTGTTTGTTGAATCAATGAAAAAAAAATAATAAAAACTAAAAAGTCATCAATTTTCGGGATAAATCATGTGATGAATTTTAATGAGACAATTCATTTTCAATACCACTTTTGTTTTGTTTTAACCATTTATCCTCAGTTTTTTCTCTGGTTAATGACACAATTAATGAATGATAAAAGTAATTTCTGCCAAGATATTTTTTAATTGTTGAAACTATTTTTATTAGTTAGAACAATTGTTTCATGCTGTAATTTGTAAAATATGTTAATTTAAATTAGAAATATTATTCTTGAAATTAATAACCATTATTGAGTGTCAATTAATCCTTGAACATTCCTTAAGAAGCGTTCAAACTTTAATTTACAAAAAGTTAATAAAATATACCAATTTATTTACATTTTTACAAAATCAGAATATTTTTTAATTTAAAAGCCCGTCATGTTTTCAAAAGCTCAGGGGCAATAGTTAATGCTGACCGATTTGAAAAAATATGCAATTTATTGTTCTTCAAAACAAACAAATTTAGAAAGGGGAAAGGGGGGATCGACCGCCAAAAATCGGATGTAAAATTTTTACAGGTATAAATGTATTTGTTATATTCTCGCACTGATAATAACATAGTTAAAAATAGTTAGAATGATTTTGGAAAAGTTGCATGTCACGAATCTCTTAAAAATCGTATTATTTTCTAATTTAAAAAATTCAAAATCTGAAGAAAATGGAAAATTAAAAATTGATTATATTATTCATATTTTGCCATTTTGGTATGCCATGTTGAAATCAATAGCGAGTAAACGCGTCTTGTATTCTATAAATGTTCTTTAATTTCTCATGACCTTCTTTAGCTGCATCATTAAATTCAAAGTAAAGATTATATACTATGCCTATCTCGTTCCGGGTATTATAGATAATGCCGAGGGATGATACATATGGCCTATACGCAGATAAATTTTGAGAGATTAATTAAGGGCATTGCTCCTTGATTTTATCACGTTTTTGCGCAAGAACCAAGATCTCGAAACCCTTGCTTTTAAAGCATTAGTCTGGAAATTTCAGGCATTAGGCCACCCTCTTTTTGCTCTAAGGTCTCCATTTATATGCTTTTAGATCATAGAGTTCGAGAGTTTAAAGCACATAATTTCGATTATATACTTTCACTGAAGTGACTAGGCATTATATATAATGCCTAATGATTGTATGTAATGTCTGGATTATATACTTGGATAAACGTCAGATAAACATGCTGCAGCATTTTTATTCAATTTTAACATAAAATTTAGTCCTGAAGATGTGAGCACATATGTATTATTTTGAGTGAAAAATTATTTTAATTGGCGCCTGTTTGAAAAATTTGTAATTTTAAAGGCTTGAATTCTAACTTGATTGATTTTTAAACTATCCTTTTATGCTATCTCAAGACTTTGCATATAAATTTAAAATTGCAGAACATTATTTTTTAGCGTGGGAAATTTCACAATATTTTTGTAATTCTATTTATTATACAATATAGATAACACCGGTCGACAAAAATGACATATTTTCTGTACTCATAGAACGGACCATTAACCCCGAAGGTTTTTGATATTCTAACACCGAATCCGTTATCTAAGTTTTTCCTATACGTCAAGTTTTTACGATATCGTAACCTAAAAATGAAAAAATGTCTATTTTGTCCATATTTGAGGCTATATAGCATGATCAGAAATTTGTTCGTATAAAAATTGCTAACGCTAAAGTTAAGTAGTCCTTTTTGCCTTTTTATTTCCATTTTCGATGATCCCGAACCGATTTTTTTTCCGGCAGATCGCTCATTAACCATTTCAGTTCCACAATGAAGAACAAGCAAAGTAGGTCAATAAAGTGAATAAATGATTAATGCAGCGATCTCTCTTATAAATAATATATGGTCTTCGCAGCATGTAACAGAGCCGACTCACAGGCACGCTACGTTTACATGTGTTTTTCCTGGATAGGAAAGTGGTGGGAACCAAAAAATCCCACGTTCTGGAGATACGATATTATTTGGGCGTTTTAAGATTTGGATTGCTTCTCTATCTTTTCTTGGTAAAATATTGTGTCTTTTTGTGATTGCGGTTGTTTTGTCAAATAAAATGTTATGTCCTGTTTCGATATGATGCTCTTCTACTGCCGAATGCGCGGAATGTTATAGCCTTACATTACTCATATGTTCCTTTATACGTTGGCTCACCGCTTTCCCGGTTTTTCTAATGTAGACTTTGCCAAAGACAAAGGGATTTTATATACTCTCGGATCACTGAGAGGTGCTTTTTTGTCTTTAGGGTTGCTTAGAAGTTGTACTATTTTCGCAGGTGATTTAAATAGGATTCGGATGTTTTGTTTGTTGAGAATTCTTCCTATTTGTTCTGTGTCACCTTAGATGTAGGGTAGGATGGTATTAGTTTTCCTCTCTCTTCCTTTAGTAGGTTTTGTTGACTTGATTGTTGAGTGTATTTTCTTATTGCTTCATCAATTTGTTTGTCTGTGTAATCGTTCTGCATTAGGATATTTTCAACGTTTTGTAATTCCTTTTGTAAGTTTTCTTTATCTGTTATGGAGACAGCTCTGTATAATGGGAGCTGTTGACCGATTGTTTTTGAGATGGGTGGCGCTAGCAGGAAGTATGTAGGTATCTGTTTCTGTTTGTGGATTTTTTGTGAACTTTATCTAGTCCATGTCGCCAGACGACAAAAGTGCCGTCAACATAACGGAACCAAAGTTTTGGTTTAAGCTTGGATTGGCTGAAGATTTTGGTTTCCGGATGTTCCATAAAGATGTCGGCTATAACAGGTGAGATTAGAGATCCCATTCCTGCTGCTGACATTTTCTCATAGAATTGGTTGTTGAAAGAGTAGTAAGTATTATTGAGAGAGTTTTCTATTAAGGGAATGAGCTCAGCGGAAAAATTTGCAAAAGATTTAATAATGAAAAGTGTATCAGAGATTGGTCATTTCGTAAAGAGGGATGTTACGTCAAAACTCACTATGATGTTTTGGGGTTGAATGTAAATCTGTTCTATCTTTTTGGTAAAGTCAAATTAGTTGAATAAATTGATGAATCAAAGGATTTAGTTGATTGGCAAGGAAGCGTGCTGCCTTGTAAGTTGGTAAGTTTATTGCTCTGACGATCGGCCTGAGTGGAATATTGTTTTTTTTTTATTTTGGGGTAAAGTTGAGAAGAGAAAGGATTAGTAGGTATTAAAGTATTTGAGATCTTTAATCCGTTAGGATTGGTAAAACGTTTTTTTAAAACGGCGCAGGGACAACAACATTGTCCCAAAATTCTTACAATAGAAAAGCCATTTGGGGACAGGTAAAAAATTGAAATGTATTTGTTTGAAGTTGTTACGTTGAAATTAATTAGAAATTCCTCCAATTTAAAACCACATGTTAACTGCAAAAGTTCAAGACAGCTTAAGAAAAACATACGGAATTTCTTTTTTCGGAAAACGAAAAAATCAGGAGTAGTAGATCCTTTTTTATTATTTTGAACTTAAATTAGATTTAAGGCACTTTGTCAACCCATGAAAAATAATTTATAAAATTTTAAGTCAAATTTTGTTGTGAAATAAGTTTTTCAAAATTTAAAGGGAAATTCAAATCAGTACAAAAGATATTTTGAACTTTTAAAAGCATAGTTGAAATTTATCTTCATGTTGCCCAAAGCAGCATACATTCATAAAAACAAATTTGTTTGATTTATGAGATATAAATGTCAATATCTCAGAATGACAAGCGTGTCTATCATCTGCGTAATAACGACTATATGATCTATTTAACGAAAGAATAGAACGAGTACTAGTGACACTTTTAACATAGTTCTTTATTACATACTTTATTTCAAAGTTTCTCTTAGTTTTTTCAAACTCATGAAAAATTTTGCAATATTGTCCTAAAATCAATAAGTTCTTCCTTTAAATATTTTGAAATATTCTCAATTAAAAACTAATATTTTGAAATAAAAAATAAGTAAGCTATTCGAATATTTTGCGCAATACAAATATAAATATCTCAGAATGACAAATCAGTATAAAAGATATTTTGGAGTCCTAGAAGCTTAAATGGAATTTAAAATTATTTTACTTTACGGAAATCTTTCCAAGCATTATAATTATTTATAATATTAAAAAAATTGCTTAAAAATCTTTCGGATTCTTTTTTGACGATTATGGAAATATTTTGAAGCTTTTTAAAATAAATACCATCGGGTTGCGTGTTCACTCGAGAAAATTGAGATAGAGCCACTGTACCTAAAGTTGATCAAGATTGTAAATTTAATTTTTTGTATGAAATCAATTTTGTTTAACACAACTGATTTCTATAAAAATAATAACAAACTTGGGAAGTGATAGTAAACATGCTAACGGACATACGCCAACTCTTCGAAGTGGAAAAATTATACAGAGTTTACTTTTCCTAAATTGTATTACTGTGTGTGTGCGCATGTGTGTGTGTGTGTATTTTGAGGTTTTGTGTGTTACAATTGTCACCAGCGTTTTTTCAAAACTACACATTATTCCTGCCGAAAACTTGAGACAAGCAAAAAAACATGGTAACTAATGTTCCGCAACTAATCTTGTTTGTAGGCGAATAAAAATTTGTATTTCAGCAATAATTTCTAATTAGTCATCGAAAGCATTGGTACGACAGAAACCAACATTATCGCTATGTCAGAGAGCCGGAAACCTATCCTGACCTCAAAATCCTGCAGATGCATAAAATTTTTATTTAACAGAATAATTTTTGTTTTATTATTATCCCTCAAAAAAGAGTTCGGGATTGTCCGTTACACTGTTTTATAGCATCTCCGAATGCAGAATAAAATTTGTTTCATCCTTTTTTCATCCTACATTTCTCCATGTTTAGATATTCTCACAGCTAGGTTGATTGCTGGTATTTCATCTGCATTAGGTCGTCTCTACTCTCCTTTTCGTTGTCATCATCATCGGTGGAAGAAAGCTTGTCCTGCATTCGTCTACGCTTAGATGCTCTCACACCCGTGCTTGATCATTGATGTTCGACCTCCATTAGGTCACCTTTAGTCTCCTGTTCATTGTCATCATCATGGCTTGATTTAGCAGGCTCGCTCTCTGACTGAAGCCCTTCATCTTCCTCATCTATTAAAGAGCGTTTTAAGTGGATACCGACTCTTTCGATAATTTTTCTGGTGTCCTCATCTTTCTGGATATTAGGGCAAGACTGACCACGGCAGTTGCGACAAATCGTTGAGCATAGCAGTCCAGCTTTTCTTCAAGTACAGGCTGCTTTGCAACCTTCGGGACATTTGCACTAAATTCTCTGGAGCAGTTCTTAAGGAGCCGCGTCTTTGAGGATGAGAATTGGTGTTAGGCTATGACTGCTTCTTTTCTAAACCCAGTCTTCAGGACATTTCGTGTTGCTCAACCATCGTTGAACCTGATGGTAGGTTCGAAGCAAATGTTGCCTTGCTTCTGCTTTGCTGGATGGAATAGATGCAAGATTGCAAGCAGTCTTAGATAAAGACTTAATGAATCTTGCAATGTACGCTGATTTTTAAAAACTGGCATTGCTCTTTGCAGGTTATCTTTTTTTTTGAAAGAGTTTAATAAATTTTACCTTACCTTGTCTGTAGAACGCCGAATTCTTGTCGCATCCACTGAAAGCGTGAAGAAACAGAATGTTTTCAGCTTCTTTTGCATGGTTCTTGAAGCTTGATGTAAAGTACATACGCATCGGTGTTTTACGTTAGCTTGGCTTTGGTTCATGCTATGTGAAAAAACCCTACATATTGCGATAACTGCAAGAGCGGCACATGTGATGGGCCGCCTGGCAAGAGCAAATAAATTAATTTGGGTGACTGGGCACACTGGGCTGCCAAATGACATCGGCGCACTGCCGACTCTAGAGATGAGGCAAAATAAAATAACAAAAGCTTCAACTTCAGTAGCACCTTCAGTAGAATCTATTATAGCACAAAAAGGAGGGCGATATGAGTCTCACTTGGAAGACACGCTAATTTCTATCAGGCGGAGATCCTGGCCGTCCGCTATGCTTAAACATTTCACACAGGGATCAAGCGCAACGAAAAGGCAAGCCAGTTGGCAAAATGTGGCGCAGCAAGTAAATACGTAGAACCTGAACCGTGACTGGGACTGGAGCTTTGCAGCATCGAGATGGCGATCAGAAGCTGGATCCAAACAAAGCACAGGCAATACTAGGAACAAATCCGGGGTTGTAGACAGGCGAAATCACTCTTGGGCTATGATTACATAATTGACGTAGCCAGAGGAATCCGGTATTCATCTAAAAAAGACATAAGGACAGTGCGATTATGAAACGTCGCTGAATATATTATGCGTGTGGCCGGCATTAGCTATGCATAAGGCGCAAACCCTTGGGGCCCATTTTAAGGAAACTGAGGAAATTATAACACGATCAGTGATTAAACTCGCTGCTCTGTTGGACAAGCTATTGTTCAAGAAATGCAGTTCTTCTTGCCACAAGTAATTGTTGCAGTTTTGAAATACCTATCTCGCGCCCTTCAGGCGAATATTTTTGCAGGCTCTAGTATATTTTCCAAATTTTGTAGAGAGAAAAAAACAATTTATTATTTTTCAATGATTAGTTTATTTATTTACTCAATTGAATACACATGATTTAAAGAAGATATATTCACATTTCCAGAAATTGTCTGAATTATCCAGATATTCTCGATACATGATCGCGGTATCGTTTCTTAATTGTTTCATGTACTTCAGACTCTACATTTGATTTAAACGCTTTTGCATAATATTTATCTGAAGTTCCTGGTATTGTTATAGACAAATGAAGGTGACTAAAGTCTTGTGCGTGTTCTGGGTTGTAGAGCTCGAATTTATCTGTTTTATAATATTCAGCGTTAAAATATACAATAGCGACCTTCGGAAGATGACGTTTCGGATTATCATTGGGGGGAGCTGCTACTAGCTCTGTGAGGTGCTCAGGGACATCATAGAATTCAATACCTACATGCTGATTAGGTGGAATTAGCAGATGAGCTTTATAGCTTGAATAAGGAAGACGTCGCTCCTCTTGCATATATTTAGAACGTGCCGTCATCCTTTCCAGTAGACCATAATAAACTGCGCCATCCTCCAAATTAACCTGAATGAAGCCTGGAGCAACACCTAATTTTGCAAGGAAAGAATTGAAACGTATTTAGTTGTGTAGTAAAGCTATTGAATTTATGGCAAACCAACAGAACCTCGGTAAAGGTACATAAATGTTAGAACTAGTTTTATATTATAGTGGGAAACAATGACGCCGGGAGTTAAAAAAAATGCCTTCTTTTCTATAAATTATTTAGTTATTTTTTTACATTAATTATTTAAGCTTCAAACATAAAGGGACGGGGACAGGCTAAGTGTATAGTAACTTTTAGGAAAGTTGAATTAACTTCTTTTAATCACGTACCATACAAAGTTTCGCTCGAAGGTCCAGGTTTTAACGAAGATGAGGTAGGTGTGGATGAGCTCCTGCGCAAGCGATTACGCGAGTAACTTTTCTGATTTATCCCTCCTTGAGAGCTTAATTCTTAAAGAAAAAATAGAAATTGATGAATGTACTGACACCGGCAGAAAGAGGTCGCAAGATTATTAGTATCAGTGTCAAATTATCAAATCTACTTTTTGGTCATATTTCGATGTAATACTACTCCAGCTTTTCGTGAAAATTTATAAGCCTCGTGTAATCAATATTAAATGTTTGTAAATAGCACAATTGCAGCAACATTGCTTTCAAGCAAGTAAAACCATGTTTTTGTTAATTAATTAACACTTAAAGTAACCTTAAAGGTGACACTTGCATTCATTAATTCTGCACTTACCAATCGAATTAAGAAGAAGCAAGGCGGTGCAAAACACAGAAAAGAATTTTATTTTTTTTAAGTGTGTGAACAATTGATTATCTGCGAATGTTGAAAACATCTTGACTAATTTATATTCTGAGGCTTCGTGTGTATATAATATTTTGAGATGTTTGTATTTTTCCTCTTTTCTAGTACAGACCTTAACCTGGATGAATCTTATTGGCGGAGATTAGTGTGACGAAATATTGTAGTCAATATCACGTCATTTGTTTCATCATCAATCAGTCGCACGTGTAGCACCTTCAAACTTTAGAAGCTTGATAAACACGCAGAAACGCTTTTGTTGATTCAACGAAATTTATATAAGATTTACGTAATGTATTTATTCTTATAAATAATTTTATGCACCGAAATTAGAGCATGAATGAAAATTAAAAGAATCACAATTATATTTCAGATTTCTTTCAATCTCGAAACCTTTGAATCCGAAAACCCCAGTTTTATGATATTGCCTGTCTGTCGTTGTCGTCTGTATGCCGGAAATAACATTAAAAAATAAAATAAATTACATTTGTGTACAAAGGCGCATTGCATATAAAAAAACGTGCTAAACAAATCGTTTTCATGATCCTTTTCAAATAATATTACTTAAGTATTGCATGTACAGCTTTTAATACATTTCCTCGGGCAAACTTTTCTTAATGTCCTCAGCCTTTCCTCGCAATTTTGTCGTATTAATTTAATGGTATTTAAACATAATTTGGACTTCAAAAATATGAGTTTTAAATTTACGAGCTCTCCACAGATACCAGCGCCCCAACTCCAAAGCAGCGAGCGGAATTTTTTCTTCTCTACCCTTTCCCTATTTAAGTGATTGAGTATTCTCACTTGTGACGGCACGCGCTCCAAGCGGCCATCAGGGGAATAACAGCCTCCCTATGTCCCTGTAGTTTGCATGTATTGCCGTCGTTTTTCAATATTGTTTTTGTTTTTTCGAAATGTAGAGTGACAGTAGTGGATATAGTGTCATATTTTATCCAATCCCACAGTGTAAAAATATAGCATGTTTAGTTTTAAGTTAATATTTTCAGTTATAAATTATTATTTTCTATAAGTATGAGCATTAACATCAAGAAAGATTCGTGTAAAGTGTTGTATTAATTTCAATTTAAGTTATCAAATTCCATTTCTGACGTAAAACGTGATGAGAGTTTACTGAGATTTTGAAGTTAGCATCAGCCTAATGCAAGAGCGATCTGCTTACAGGATTAAAAACATCAAATGATATTAATCAAAAGTTTCAACATTGCATTTTCCTTTCTCAGTTAAAAAAGTCGCAAAAAACTGTACAAAAATTGAAGATTTTCCTGATACAAAAAAACCAAAAAGTCTCAATTTAAAAAATCTTGACTTTTCAACAAAATACACTTGTCTTTTTGACTAAGAAAATGAATTGTTAAATATAATTATGAATTTAAAATTAATTAAAAGGATTTTTAAGCAACATTTATACCTTCCTATGATAAACAACGAAAATTTATATCCCAAACAACTGTACGGAAATTCAAGATTTTTCTTTAAACAAAAAAGCAAAAAACACCAAATTAAAAAATCTTTACCTTATGCTAACAAATTTTTCATTTTTCCGGACCAACAAGATTAATTTTCTACCAAAAAGAGAAATTTTTTAAATAAAATACACAAATGTTGAACCAAATAGAGAAACAGTTAACGCGAAGTGAAACAGTTCTATGTATAGTTAGAGATTAAATTTCCATAAAAAAAAGAATTTTAAAATACAATACGAGATTTTCCCACAAAGATTTCATTTTAATCAGTTATGCCTTTTGGAATCCAAAAAAATGTTGTTCCTGGGTGCACAAAACTGTTTTTATTACACCCTACTACAAAACAATATTTCACTATTTTACTTATTGTATTTTAAAAATGTCTCTGAAATATGTCATGCCTACACTGCCAATGTTTTTTCCCCTACTGCTATACTCCTGGTCGTTCAGCCCCTGAATTTTTTATGGCTTAATGAGAATGTTCGGTACATGCGTAGTCGAAAAATTCACGGTCTTTAGAGTCAGGTGCGCTCTAGTGCGCGTGCGCGTAGGAGGCCTACGCGCGTTTTCACGCATTACCTCCGACGCACCTCCCGATTCCCGAACTTCTCGTACATTCAGAATTCGAGTGTACTTGAAAATAATTACTCCTGGCTCTTTCTCCTTCCAGCAGAGTTAGATCGCCATTCGACTGTCTACCTAGCAGCGCCCCTAGTGTCCCTGGTGTCCAATCTTCTTCTTCTCAAATTCAAAATCCTCCTGCCAGGTCTCTTCCTCCTGCCAGATCTCATTCTCCGTTAAGGTTTTATTCTTCTGCCTAGCGACCTCTTCGTGTCAGCTGCAGATCTTCTACCAGGACCATAGTTCTACCAAGCACGCTTTCTTTTTCTGAAATAGTGGGATATGCTTTTGACCAACTTCAATTCATTCGGCTTATCTCCTACGAAAAACCGAACCGGCAATTTGAAATTCAAAGATACAGTTTTCCTGTGGATAAAATAATTCAATTACTTAAAGGGTCGAGTCTTTATGGGGCCATCCCACCTTAAAAAAATTTGTCTGATCAACATTTGATGGTGACGTATTTGCAATATGTAGGGGAAACAAATGAACAACTAGAATATAAGATTGTGTACAAACCGAACACGTTTGAAAATGTATCAAGCAACTTCTAACTACCAATTATAATAAAATTGCTGTGTATTATGGTTACCAATGTGTTATTATTACATAATGTCTCAGATATTTCTCTCCAAGAAAATCGAAGAGTGTTTCGTTTCATTTCACCAGGCAACAATTTTCTAAGGAAACTTATTGTAGGTATATAACAATTTATTTATAATAATTTTCTGTTGTGGGAGGCGTTTCTATAGTACCTGGAAAAACTACACATTTAATAATTATTCATTATAATGGGTTATTAGGCCGTAGTAAAATTCATTAATAATCAGTATATTCAGTCAAAAGTAGGCCATTCTATTACTATTTTACACAAATCAATTATTTAAAATTTGTGTCTCAGGGTAAATTGTTAAAAATTGATTCAAGGCATTCATTATTAGAAAAAAAATTACGCTAATTTCAATAAAATAATTATTTTAACAATATTTCGCAATTATTTAAATGATTTTTATCAGTTTAAATAATATTTTTAACCGCTAATTTTTCATTCTTGAAATATTTTCAAGTTTAAAAATATTTCCTAACATGAAGAAGTTGCCTTAAAATCTTTTAGATTCTTTTTTGACAATTATGGAATATTTTTAAATGTTTTTAAAATATAATATATATATATACATAATAAAATATAATATTTTTATATGTATCCAATTTTTTATTTAAAAATAATCTCTTAAAAAGTATCATATTTCGTAGTGCTATTAAAATAATTTCTTAACGTTTTTTAAAAGTAGCCTAAATTGCGATGAACAAATTTTACTGATTTACAAAATATAAATATGATTATCTCAGGATTAGAAGCTTGTATATGATCTACGTGACAACGACATTTAACGAAAGAAAAGAACGAGCATTAGTTACACTTTTAATAAAGTTCTCTATTCCACACCAAACAGTTTTTTTCCCTAATTTAAAAAAATGGAGATCATATATACTCTGGTTGTTCTCTTGATATCGATCCTTTATTTCATTGGTAAATATAATACTACAATACATCTAATATTCTGGCCTAGGCAACGTGCCATAAGGGTAAATTACATAAAATCTGACGATGGTGTTTTTATGATTTCGTTTCTTAGTTTTGTGTTTACAAGTACAATCCAAGTAAGAAGAAAATAACGAAATACATGATATTGCATAACGGCTGTGCAAGGTTCTTTTGTTTCAGCGGAATTAAACGTCATTTGTGCGTAAAAGGGTATTACATTCAGTAAATAAAATAAAGTACTTGATTGCTAGTCTCACTTTCGATAAATTTCCCAGGGCAATATTTTCTCAATGTTTTAAACCTTTCCTGTTTCTTCTTGCAGTGTTAAGTTCGCAGTTTGACTGTCCACCTAATGGCATCTCTACTCCTCGTGGCAACCATTCTTCTTCTTCTTCTAACATACAAAATTCTCTTGCCTGGTCAATTTCTCCTGCCAGACCTCAATATCCGATCACGTCTTTTTCTGCTGCAGGGCCGTCTTTTCGCGCCAGATCCAGGTCTCCTGCTAGGATTAAAGCCACACAAAATACGCTTCCCTTTTCTGACATAGTTGTATATGCATTAGATCAACTTCCATTCATTCGACTTACTCCCTTCATTCGACTTACTCCCCATGAAAAACCGAACCGGCCACTCGGACTTCGAAGATACACATTTCCTGTGGGTAAAAAAATTTATTCACTAGAAGCGAAAAATCACTACAGGCACGTACCAACCCAAGAACAAATTGTATTATCAACATTCGATGGTGATGTCTTTGCAATAATAGCGTGTAGTAATCGTCTTGCTGGAATTAACGCATATAATTCTCGCATTCGCTGCAGAGGACGGGTAAAAATGAACATAGAAAGTGGCAGGATTACCCCATTGACAAAAGATGAAATAAGGGAAGCTCCAATAGGCATCCAGCCCACAATTTTAATGTCTTTCAAGGTAGAGCTTGTAAACTACAATCCTTGATACCATTAATTCAATTACGCAAAAATAAATCAATAAAATATATAATTTTTTGTGATCTGATCTTGACTGAATATGTCACAAGTAACTTTTGATTAAAATTAATAATAAAAAGTTAACGCTTATTGATTCATGATGCTTTAATCCCTAAGAAAGATAGGAAAAAATTTCTTTTTTAAGAAAAAAAACCTAATTAAATAAGGTAATTATCTGACTTAAATATTTTAAGTATACGTAATTAAAAGTACGATCATGATATCGCTTTCAGTACTACACCTGCAAGTAAGAGAATTCATACAGAAGTATAATTAATTTAAAATGAGGTTATTAAGTATATGGCGGGTAACAATTAGTTGGTTCAAAATTGATTAACGGTATGTACAGCGAGCGGAATTTTTCGTCTCTACTCCTGCTCTATTTGAGTATCAGGTGGGCGTGAGTGCACTTTGTCCTGAATTCGGCGTGTCCGTGCACCTATTTAGACATGTGTTCATTCTCACGCATCACCCTTGAAATGTAAAGGTCGCAGGAGTGGGGACTCCTTTCACGGTCATATCTTTGGAGTTTCAGATGTTCGAACTTCTCGTATCTTTGGAGTTAGAGTGTAATATCTACCTGAAAGCATTATCATATCAAAACAAAGCCATCAAAAGTAAATAGCATTTTTTAACTTTTTTAAGTTAAATAATTATATTCAGATACTTTTCAAATAAGATTTGAACTTCTCATTCTTTTAAACCACTTTTTCTTGCTTGAATTTTAAAAATGGACTATTTCTTGGAATTAATGACGTAGTTAATGGATAAGTGTTTAAGAATGTCTCTTTTCTACAAACAAGGCGTGGATCTCGTAACAGTAAGGGTACGTGGGTTAGCGTATTCAGGAAGTTTGTCATGACATTTTGGATGTGCAAAAGAGCCTTCGGTTTGACGTGGGAACTTAATAAATCTAGTAACGTGCGTCTAGTAAATTTTAGGTAGAAGTTTTGTCACTCCTAATAAATGTTTAGTAAGCAGTTTAGTAACTTTAACTAATCCGTCGTGTTGTGGCAAATGTTTTTGCATAACGAGATATCTAGTAACAAGTTGCCACCACTACTTCTGCACTCCCTTTTTTAACCTCCTGCCTTTTCTCTTTACAATCCTGATCCCATCCACTTCTATTCCTCTCTTTACTAACTTCCTTTTTGTTTGTGCACTCTAATCCTCTTTTACTTCTCCTATCATTTTTCCCATCTCCTCGTCCATCCTTTCCTCTCCCATTTTGATATTTCTAACCATTTCTCTAAACTATTATTTTCCTTGCCTTGACCAATGCCCTTTTCCTACACTCTTTACCTTTGTGCCCTTTTTATACATATTACTATTAATTTTTTCTCCCTCTAATGTAACTATTAATGGAAAGTGATCCAAATCAACATAATCACCTACCCCTAATTTCTTGACCTTCTCTCTTACCTTATCATCCACTATCACATAATCAATAACCGTTCCCCTTTCTCCTCCTGACCGTGTATATTCTCCTTTCCCTCCCCATTCAATACTTTATATTTTGATTTTCGCTAAGAACTGTCATGTTTAAAGTTCTCCTGTATGTTTCTTTCTTTGTTTACTGGGCAGCCTCAATGTCATCATTTCACCATGCATCACCAGACATTCTTCCTACAACCGCAGTACCACACACTTCGATCGCACATCGCACAATGATATCCTGGAACATAGTCCATGCGCCTTATATATTTTTATTTCGTATAAGCGCCTCCCAAGTTTCCAAACATGCTATGATAAATAATCTTCTAATTCCTACTTTCATTCTAGCTCGCAGCAATCTGGAGATACGAAATCATGACCTCCGAGATGCTGCTTCGCTCTTTCATTCAAAATCACACCTACTCCTTGCCTAGAATGTTTTTTACTATAACTGATCGAAAATTAAACCACATTTTATTATTTTTCAACCATGAGAAATGTATCGCAATCTTTTTTTTTTTTAGAATTCGAAAAGAAGAATTATCATGCCAACTTTTGTTTGAACTTAAGCAGTAAAGAAAAAGCTATGGGCCTCTTCAAATATTTCTATATAGGGCTTATTATGGACTAATAATAGAGATTGATAATTTTGTGTATGCTTATAAGTATGAATATTTTCTTATACTCTGAGAATCCTTATAATCAGTTAAGCAACCAGACTTAATTATATTTTATTATATTACAGACAGAAGCCAAAATCCTGTGGTATAGCCACTAGGGAAATAACATCTTGTGCATATGGTATGAGACAAAGGTTACAAAACCTCGGAGGATCGTGTACATGACTCTCTACATAAACCTGTACAACAACCGATACAGTTATTGTTGATTGTTCATGTGCAGAAATTGTTGGAAGATAAGTTTACATGATCCTGCTAATGAACCTGTATACAAAATATTCTTTGAATGATCCTGTACAGGGTCCTTGACAAATCGCATTGAGAAGCAAGTTCATGTAAAGGGACCGATTTGGAATTCTATACATGAACCTGCATATGAACGAATCGGCGAGAGTTCACTAGTGACTTGTCTGTCTGAATGTTGGCTTCGATAGTCAAGACAATAAAAGGAACGCAAATTTATAGCTGCAAGCAACATGAGTGACATTACTTTGCCAAGAATCCTGTACAGGAATATGAATAGGATCACTAAGAGGTTCCTTTGTCGGAACAGCTTTGTTTGCAGGATCATGTACAAATTCTTTTGCCAAATTCTTGCACAGGAGCCGTTAATATAACCTCTACAGCTTCGTATGCCTTTCGAGAAAAAATTTTAATATTTTTTTATTCCGAGAGTGAATTCGAAAATATCATCTAAAAAGATTTTAAAAAAATGGTCAAAGTATCAACTGAAAAGTGTAAGGCAATTTTCTTAATTTTGCTGAATTTGAAAAAAATTGAGCTTTGGGTAAGTTATAAATATTTTTCGGAATTACGGTCTTTTAAATAATTTGAAATAACTAATAACTTGCAAGTACTTCCAAAACTTGATCAAATATTTTTAGATTTCTTCCACTATTCCATTAACTAATAAACTTGTTTAAAACTTTACCTTACTTTTTCCCGAGATCTCCATTTGTTTGAAGGCACGTCCGGAAAAATAGTTTATCGCTTTGCGGTACATGCGTAGTTTCAAAAGTTACAGTCAATGCCCTTATCGATAAATCATCGTTTCACGGCCGATATAATACGTGGACGTTTACTGTATCTCTTATTAATCTTATCACTTTAGTGATAAGAATAAAACAGAAAACGATAAGAATGAAATAATCGGATCGTTAACTAAATTCTTTATTAGCTTACAGATCAGTTTGCCTTTTAATTGCAAAAAATGAGGGTCGTTTATAATCTTGTCTTTACCGCCATGGTTATCCTTCATTCCATTGGTGAATATTATCAAATTTTATTTTTCGAGAAATTTTATATTTTTATGCCGAGTTTTTTTATTAAAATTCTGTAAAACCTTATGAACTTCAGACACTTTTCAAATACAGTTTTAGCATTACAAATTCCAAAATGTTTTTTGTCTTTTCACAGAAATAGCATTAGGTAAGCCGCCTAAAACATTGGATCTTTTGGGAAATTTTGGGAGGAATAACGAACCTCTGCATAGTCAAGGTACATATAGTTTAAATAAAAACTGAAAACAGAAGCGATAATCAATAAACAGTTTTTGTATTGACACAATGTTTTGGAACCCCTATGAGATCTCTAATATCGGCCATATTATTTAAAATAATAATGTAAGATTTAGACTCTAATTTCTTCTAAAAAATTAACTTTGAAATTCTAGCTTTGACACGTTATGTTTATGACTCCTTTGTAATTAGTACGCGCGATAAAATGGAATTTATACTCCCAAAGAGATTTGTTCCATAAAATTTTCTAATCTTGAAATAATCAGAGATTCAAGCTGGTTGATATGGCTATTCTCTTATCTAATTCTATATTCCATTCTTAAGATTGGAATATAGTCAGGCAGTATTTATTTCATAGTAGCGTCCGGAATCTTTTATTGATCAACATATTAATAGTTTATTATAAAAACATTTGGCCGGAGGACGCCGATTTCATTCCATATGATGGGTCATTTTTATTAGTTTCTATGAAATACTTTGAAATTAGATTCAGGTAATGCAAAAACAGTTTATCTTAAGAAAATTTAATTGTCTCTTTCTTCTTGCAGTGATAAGTTCACAGTTCAAATGTTTATTAAATAGTGTTCCGATTCCAGGTGATCCACGTGCCGAACCATCTTCTTCTTCTGATAGACAACATCCCCCGGCCAGGTCTATTCGTCCTTCCAGTTTTCTCGCTGATGCCAGAATTCGTTCTACAATCATGTCTTCTTCTCAAGGCGAACCTTCTCTTCGTTCAAGGTCCCGCTCTCCTCCAGCCGTAAATAGAACTTTACCTACCAGGCTTCCTTTTTCGAATGTACTGGGCTATGAACTCGATCAACTTAAATTTATTCGGCTTATTGCCATTAAAAATCCACAAAGGCAATTCGGACTTAAAAGATACACTTTTCCTGCCGACCAACCAATTGAACTGTGCGAAGGACGGAATAAATATGGGCCCATACCACCCCAAGAAAAAATTGTTTTATCAACATTCGATGAGGACGTCTTTGCAATATTGGACAGTACTGATTTTCTTTTTGGAATATATACATACAATCGTAACGTTTACGCTAAAGTTCGAGCAAAAATCAACATGAGAAATGGCAAGATTACCCCATTGACTGCAGATGAAGTCAAAGAAATTCCAGTAGGCCGGAATCGCCAAATCTTGTATAGCTATAAATTGGAGCATGTACCTCCCAGTCGTGGATGATTTTTAGTTAATTTTGTAGTCTAAATGATGAGAAACATATACTACACTTATGACTATCAATATACATGGGTACAACACAAACGCCAACGTTACTTTAAGCCAGATTTCTATCCCATTTCCCTTTTTTGTCCCTCTTTTCAGATAAGGTTACTATAGCACCTTTTTAAATAAAAATATTATTTGACTCGCTACTTTTAATAAGTCAATGAATTTGGTTTCTAATTTGCTATATCTTGTCCAATAATTTTTGAATGATCTTAGTTCGAAAAATGGCATACATTTCTCTTAAATTTCTTTGAGTCCTTCCTATGTGAAAAACTAAATTATAGTTTATATATAGTGGACAATTACATTATGTTTTTTATTTATTTTATAAACTTTTCTGTATGAAACAAATAAAAATAATAGCAGTGTTTTGTCCACTCTTTCAGGGTCCCAGAGGATAAACGTGCCTGCTTTTACTCCCTTTTTTATCTCGAATGGTCAGTCATAGATTTGCAGATACTTGGCTAGGATCTTGTTTCCTTTGTCGGATCTGTTTAACATTTTCCGTGGGACCATAACACCGACTTTTGGTTTAATAATCTTGTGAGTCCGATTAAATGCCTGTCCTCTTTTTTAGCTTTTCGGATGATGTTTTCTTGGATGATTTCAATTTTTCTTTCGTATAATAAATTGGGAGTTTGGCAAAGCACGCCTCCTAATGCTACATCGCTGTCATCTGTTTGTAGGTAAAAGTGTTAACTGATATTCGGGTTAAGTGAGAATAACAAATTCGAAAAACAACCCGTTAACTTTTTTGACTGCATCCTCTTTTTCAAGGTCCGAAACCCATCTGCTTCCTACTCTTAGGAGTTTAAGAAGTGGTATTGCTCTTTAAGCATGCTCGTTCGTAAATTTTGTATATTAATTTATCAACCCTAGGAAGCCAAATAGTTCTTTCCTAATTTCTCGGCGTTGGTAATTCTTGGAATTATTGGTGCGGAGAAGGTTCGTCAAATGATGATACACGTTTTTATATAAAACAGTTTATTAGGCAAAGGCACGGTGACCGATACAACTAAGTTCACTCTACAGAAGACTGTACTAGACTGACTCGAGACGCAGCGCCGCTCCGCCGCGCCCCCTCTCTGAGCCATAGATCACGAAACACGTACATAGAAGTGTTGAATATTCGCACATATCCAACACTCCCTCCCGAATATTATACTTCGAATTACAATTTTTTTCTGTTTTCAAAAATTATAACACAACTCAATAGATTAAATTAAAAATAAAATTAAAGTTCTTTTGGTAATCAAGGTAATATCTCGTCTCTGTAACTAAAATATCAGTATCCATTTTTCAATTCCTTTGTATGTTTCTCGTCACTCAATATCCAATCTCGCTTTTCTCGTTTCAATATGTGATCTAATCTTTATTAGTATCTGGAACATAACAAAACAAAAGAACAAATATTATTAATTGCATAACGAATTCATTATTAAACTTGTTAGTTTCTCATGCAATGCAGGGGACAAGGATTTTGTAAATATATCCGCTAATTGTTCTCTAGACTCTACCCAGTTTACTTTTACTAATTTCCTCAAGACACATTCTTTAACATAGTGTTCTTTTA
>JAAAKG020152054.1:0-31193 GCA_010014905.2 Druon quercuslanigerum
AGTATCCTGAAGTATTTAAAATATCTTGAAGTATCTTGAAGTACGTGAAATACCCTGAAGTATGTGAATTATCCTGAAGTACATGGAAATATTCTGAATTAGTTTGAAATGTCCTAAAGTATCCTGAAGTACGTGAAATATCCTGAAGTATGTGAAGCATCTTGAAGTATGTGAATTATCCTGAAGTACGTGGAAATATTCTGAATTAGTTTGAAATATCCTAATGTATCCTGAAGTACGTGAAATATCCTGATGTATGTGAAGTATCTTGAAGTATGTGAAACTTACATCAACAATTTCTACAAAATATCCTGAAGTACATTGAATTATTCTGAATGAACTTGAAATATCTTGAATTATCTTGAAATATTCTGAAATATTCTGAAGTATTCTAAAGTATTTGAAATATCTTGAAGTATCTTAAAGTACGTGAAATATTCTGAAGTATTTGAATTATCCTGAAGTACCTTGAATTATTCTGAAGTACCTTGAAATATCTTGAATTATCTTAAAATATTCTGAAGTATCCTGAAATATTTGAAATATCCTGAAGTGTCTGAAATATCCTGAATTATCTTGAATTATCTTGAAGTCAGAAGTAGGTGTACACTTTTAGTCGAGTTGTCAACCCCTCGCAAAAAATTAATTTTTAAGAAAAGTTTAACGTTAAACCTAAAACAAAACTTCTCTGCAGTACCGGCAATAAAGTTCTCTGCTGATATATTATTAGATAACGTTATTGTACTTTATTATATTTTCATTACATTCTTTATTAAATTTTTATTACATTATTACATTGTTATTGTTATTGTGCATGACATTATTTCTGCTACCAGACACAGAGCTGCCTCAGGAGATCTTGGAAAGGGGTAGGGGTTTGACCAGCATTATTTCTGTGACCGGTAAAAGAGGTGCCTTGCCGCCTCCGGGAGACCTTAAAAAGGGGAAGGGGTTTGAACAACATTATTTCTGTGACCAGCCCCCAAGACGTTGGAAAGGAGTAGGGGTTTCACCAAAATTATTTCTGTAACCGATCAAAGAGGTACTTTTCCGCCCCCAAGAGACCTTGGAAAGGGGTACGGGTTTTAAGAAATTATTTCTGTGTGCAGTAAAAGGAGTGCCTTTCCGCCCCCACGAAACTTTGGTAAGGTGTACAGTCTTGACCCCTATAACAAAATAACTCTTAAATCACATGTCTTGGCTGTAAGACGTGTTACAGTACCTTCGGTATGCTAAAAATGTTTTTTTTACCAGTAACGTCAGAGAAATTTATTGCTGGTACCGAGAGAAAACTTTTTTAGCGGTACTGTCACAGTCTATCCACTCCGTTAACAGTGAGAAAAGGAATTCTTTATAAAATGGGAAAAGGGGACAGTGATTTTGAATTTTAATAAGTTATTATTGTAATTTAACTTTGCGGGGCCATTTCGCGCAAAATTCGCAACCAACCCCCCTCCTGTTAACTACCGTAGTTTTTAACGCTACCTTCTCTCGCCCAGAAGTTGGTAACGTAGTTTATGGACGACTCCTTACCAACTCCACTTTCAAGTTTTCATGCAGTTGATTTGTAAATGCGCCTTCATGTTGTTCTGATTCAAGTTTCCAAAAGAACACTTTTGGTTCTCTACAGGTTTCTATTCGAGGTCAAGTTCAAAAAGATGCCAACTTTTATTAAGTCCGCAACTTTCTTGAATCCCCAGTACTTTCAGTGATGCTATTAAATTTGCGTACATCTTTTGGTATATATTTTGATTTATATTCGTCTTGTTTTGCACCCATTAAAATTACCTTATTTAAGGATTATGACAAAATGTGTCGTGAGTTTAGGCTCGAAATAAACCCCCGTATGGTCATAAATCTTAAGACATTTTTTTTTTATCGGTGTTGCAACAATGGACCGTGAAGAAGGCGGGCGAGGCGAGTTTCTTGACGTTATTTTATCATTACAACCGGGATGGAACAATGGTAAAATAGCACTGGCTTACCTCAAACTGAAGGCTCTACATTGTATGTGCGAAAGATAATACCTCGCAGATACGGTGATTTTATGAAATATACTCATACATTTATAAGCGTGGGGCGTTAGGTATTACGGCTCAGTTAGATATGCATATCTACTGAGAAGATGCATGCACTATTACTTTCTTCGTTATTGCGCAATCCTATATATGACGTTCCATCTATTAAGCTGAGAATATGACACTTGAAATGTGACTTTTCATACCAATCAATCATAGGAAATACATCTGGGCTACAATTTAATTAAATTTTGTTTTCACTAAAAAATTTTGTTCGGTAGTTTATCTTTTTCTGTAGAAATTTTCGCTTTTTTTGGTTTAAAATGCAACTCTCTGGATAAAAATTAATCAGTTCCGGTCAAAAATGATGTTTTTTGATGCTATTTAAAGTGTTTTTCTGTTAAAAAATTATTTTTTGGTTGCAATTTAAAAGGTTTAGTTGAAAATAATTTTTTGTTGTTTGAGAATTAAGTGTTTATCTGAACGTCTAAAAGTTAAATCCAAATGCTTTTTATTTTAAATTAAAACAATTTTTTTTGTTAAAATATCATGTAAAGCATTTTGCGTAAAATATTCATCTTGAAATTTCAACAATTTAGTATAAAATTAAACTATGTGTTACAAAATTAAATTATGTGGCACAAAATTAAACTGTTTTATAGAAAATTCGTCTATTTTGTTAAAAATTAATTCTATGAAATAAATATTTAACACCTTCATTTTTGGTTAAAAATGGATTTTTTTCCATTTAAAATTTGAGGTATGTTGAACACTTCCTTTATGGTATAATATTAATCTTCTTAGTTGAAAACTAAACTCTTTGGTTAAAATTTGATGTATTTTGTTAAAAATTCGTCTTTTCTATGGAATATTAATCTTCTAGGTTGAAAACTCAACAACTTGGGGGTAAAATTGATGCATCTTACTGCAAATGTGTATCTTTTTTTGTTAAAAATTCAACTGTTTTCTTGAAAGCTTATCTTTTTCGTTTTAAAATTCAATATTCGCGATGAAATTTTTTTTCATCCTTGACTGAAAAATCTTTCCTGGTACCAGATTTATCTTTTTTTCTTTTATTTTGACGAAAACGCAAAAAAAAACAAGGGCCTCTAAGGCCGGGTTTTGGACCAATTTAGATTTGGCCCAAAAAATTCGAAAAAAATCCTGCAGTATCTACTGACAATAAGAAGTCAATTCCAAGTTAAACGGACCATCCTCATCCTCCCTATTCACCTCGAGCACTCGTTAAAAAAATGAAAACTTCATCGCTTCTATGCAGTGTTTGTGGGAAAACCACAATTAAAAAATCCAGAAAAATACATATATAGGTTTTTCGGGTCGCCGATTTCGAATCCGAGGTCCGTTGACCTCCATCACATTAGATTCCTGGTCATTTGAAGGACAAACTGCAAAAAATCTGATAGCAAAATCCATAAAAATACATACATCGGTTTGCGGGGTCGCTGATTTTGAATCCGAGATCCGTTGCCCTCCATCATATCAGATTTAAGGTCATTTGAAGGTTAAACTGCAAAAAACTGATTGAAAAATCCATAAAAATACATAAATAGGTTTTTGGATCGCTGATTTCGAAGCCGAGGTCCTTTGACCTTCATCGTATTAGATTCAAGGTCATTTGAAGGTCAAACTGCATTTCGGTATATTTTTATACCTCTACCAAGAAATAATATTGAGTTGACTTAAAAATGACCTTTACTTGACATTGAGCAAATAAATAAACCCCCGATACGGTTTTATATGTGTATTTTTCTGGATGTTTCTTATCATATTTTTTAGTTTGACCTTTTAATCACCTGGAACCTAATGTGATAGAGGTCAAAGGACCTTGGATTCGAAAGCAGCTACCCAAAAACCTATGTATGTATTATTCTGGATTTTTTAATCAGATTTTTTGCAGTTTAACCTGCAAATGACCTTGAAACTGATATGATGGAGGTCAACGAATCTCGGATACGAAATCAGCAACCCAAAAAACCTATATACAGGGTGTTCAAAAAGTCTCGATACACCTAAATATCTCTCCAGATAAATCTTTGTTCAAAAAGGTCAAGGTCATCCTTGAAGTAACTTTCAACGAGGAATCCAGTGGTGACCTTGAATTTGACCTTGAACTTGATCTTCAAGGTTATTTCAAGGTCAATTTTGTTTTTTTTAAATGGGAACCCTTATTTTTGACAACGGCAATCGAAGGAGCGGGAAATTTTTCGTCCAAATATGTACTCAGTTCATGGATTGGGACCAATCTGTAAAATAGGGGTTCCCATTTAAAAAAATATAATTGATCTTGAAATAACCTTGAAGATCAAATTCAAGGTCACCAATGGATTCCTCATGAAAAGTTACTTCAAGAATGACCTTGACCTTTTTGAAAAAATATTTACCTGGAGAGATATTTAGGTGTATCGAGACTTTTTGAACACCCTGTATGTATTTTCTGGATTTTTTTATTGGGATTTTTCTCAATCGCACTGCATAAAATCGGTGAAGTTTTCATTTGTTAAGGGGTGCTCGAGGTGAATAGGGGTGGAATTGACTTCTTATTGCTAGTAAATAATGTAGGCATTTTTTCGAATTTTTTTGGGCCAAATATAAATTGGGCCAAAAACTGGCCTTAGAGACCCTCCCCCTTTTGGTTAAAAATTGATATTTTTTATTTTACAAATTCTGCTATTTGATTAAAAAATTTAATTTTTAACTATCTTTCAATACAAATTTTAAGAAAATTAGAGGATGCGTTTGTTGAAATATTCGGAATTAAAATTTTTAATTAAAAAAAATGAAAAAGGAGAAGAACAACTGTTTTTGAAATATGGTTAACAGGCTTGTAAATTTGGTCAAATTTTCTTCTTGTTAGCTATAAACCTTATTTGGTTTGGTTTTGATGCAATAACATTTGATTAAAAAATAATCTGCATACCTAATTATAAAAAATAGTACTCCCCCCCCCCCTATTTACTATAATTTGAAGAAAATAGAAAAACACTTTTTTTTGCCGTGCGCAAAAATGTATTTGAAATTTAAACCGCAAAGCTTCTACATTTTGGTGCGCTAAGTTCTTTTGTAAGCGTTTGTGCCGGATGTTTAAGATTCACGATGTTAAGCAAACGAAATTGAAAACGAAAATGAACAGTTTGGGTTATAAATATGATAAGGGGCAGTTGGCCTCCTGGAAATTTTCCGTTTTCGCTTTCCTCCATAAATAGACACCGAGCTTCGTGAAGGAGAAGCCACAAGTTTAGGGGATAAAGATATATACATTTGTGCTTAATTACATACAACTGCGATGTATAAATGGGAAAAAATGACGAATTTTTTATCCAAAAAATGATTTCTGAACCAAAAATATAACAGTAGACTTTTTAACCAAAAATAACTAACTTTCATCAAAAAATGGTTGACTTTTCATATTGGGTTTTATTAATTATTTAAAAAAATTGAATTCCTCAGAAAAGAGGAAAAGAGGGAATAGGGGAAAGAATGTGGAAGTCTAGAAGATTATCATGCTGAAAATAATTTTTAAATGATTATACGAAGTAGATTAACTATCCAGTGTAGGATTTGGTGGGGAAATAATTCACTATTGTGTTCATTTTATTCCAATTAGCACACGACCCAAAGAATTGACAATAAATTCTATTCTTGTATAAGACCTATTCTGACTCGCACGTGTGTAACAGAAATTGTGTCTCCTTCCTGACACATGCTAGCCATTATGGTCATCCAAGCTAACTTGATATTTAAATTTGTTTTCATTGTCACGCAATATGTTGATTAAAATTGTCATTTTGTCAGGTGAAAACTATTATGAAAAATAATTGGGGCAATTATATCCAAATGTAAACATATTTTTTAAACAGGTTTTTAAATATATTTTACTGACTATAAGTAAAGTTTTGTATATGATAAGTTATACAAATTAGATAACATTCAGTACGGTTTATGATGATAGATTTTTAAAAAGATTTGAAAATGTCGCTAATCATTTTTGTTGTTGTTAGAGACTCATTGCTTTGGTCGGAAATGTAAATATTCTATTAAAAAAATGTAATATTTTTAGTTTAAAAGTAATATATTGGGTTCATTGTTGAACTCTTTTATTGAAAACTCATTTTTTCAGTTTCGTCATTTTAGTTAAAAATTTATTTTTTTAATTGATAAATAATTTAAAAAATAAAAAAGTATTTTATTTTTTGTGAAAAATTACTATATTTAATTGAGAATTGATCTTTACTAGTGGAAAATTGATCCAAATTGAAATAAATGGGAAGGAAATTAAACTATTTTGTTGACAATTAACTTCGTCGTTTAAAATTCATATTTTGAATGAAAAATTAACTATTTTGTTCAAAATTAAACTTTTTTGATAATAAATAAAAATTTTGCGTTGAAAATTGAAAATTGATGTAAATAACGCCTCCTTTCGGTTCTAAAAGTTAACAATTTTGTCAAAAATGGATGCATTTTGTCGAAAATTCGTGTTTTTTTTAGGAACAATAATCTTTTCGGTAAAAAATCACCTCTTTGGGTGAAAATTGAACTTTTTTGTTGAAAATTCATAATCTATTTGTCTGAGAATTCAACTATTTTGTTAAAAATTCGTTTTTTTCTTTTATTTCGACTGGTTGTAGATACGTCTTTTAATAGAAAAGTCATTTTTCTTGGGTGGAAATAAATTTTTTTTTAAATTAACAACTTTTTGGATTGAAAATTGAACTATATTCGAAAAAACACAATTCTTTGGCTCAGAAATTTAACGGTTTATGGTTGAATTTTACTCTTTTCTTTGATAATTCGCCCGTTTGGATGAAAGTGTATCTTTGTTAGTTAAAGATTCATCTATTTTCTTAAAAATTCATCCTTTTAGATTGAAAATTCATCTATTATGGTAGAAAAGTCATCTTTGTAGTTTGAAAATTCTTCTTTTTGTCTTGGAAATGGAATTTTTTGTTGAAAAGTAAACTGTTTTTAAAAAATTTGTCTTTGCTTCTTAAAAATTCAACTATTCGCTTAAAATTTGACTATTGTGTTGAATTTTTTTTCTTGAGAGTTCAACTGTTTGGTTGTTATGTCAACTGTTTTGTTAAAAATTATTTTTTTGTTGTTAGATTTTGCCTGGATATTTTAAGTGGCAAATGAAAAAAAATCCATCGAGCCCTTTTTTGAAAACTCAAAATTTGATTTTTCGAGATGTTTTTTTTTTTTGATAAAAAATTGTATGTACGCTTTTATGCATAAAATATCTATGTAATAAAAGAAGGTGCCTATAAACTATTTGCGCTCAGTTTTTGTTGAGTAATAGTTTTTAATATCATAATTACAATTTTCTATGAAAAAAAATATTAGAAAAACCAAATTTGAATTTTCAAAAACAAACGCTCGATCGATTTTTTTCCGTGTGCCATTGCCAAGACTCATATATCTGTGAAGAAACAGATTTGACTTCAGAAATTAAAAATAATTAGAAATGATTTCAAAGTTAGTCTTTTTTCTCTAAAAAATAGAAAATGAATTTTTTTTCGTAACACCTTCCCTGATTCATAGCTATAATACAGTTTAAAATGATAATTAAAAGTTGCAGCTGGCTATCCTGGATTTCGCATATTGAATATTTCACATTCTCAGCATGGAAGATAAGCTATCGGAAATTGAAAGCTGACACAACGCCTTTCACGTGATTTCGATATTCGAATAAATGCGTTTATGATAAAAGCAAGAGCTCTTGTACTATTTAGCATTTTTTAAATAAAGAATGGCTCGTAATAGGGCCAGGATTTAAGTCTGGTAACATTTCAAATATAGAATCTTTCATAAAATGAATAAAAAATTTCAGATTATAATTTTAAAAATTCATATTAAAGTTATCAAATAGCAAATTGATTAATTAAGAAAAAAATGGTTAAGTTTTCAGCTTAGAAAAATTAATTTTCAACAACTAGAAAGAAACAAATGTTCATCAAAATCATTAAAATTACAACCAAAGAGAAAAATCTTCAGAAAAAAATTAATTTCGAACAAAGTAATTCAACTAACTGGTTGAAAAAAAATAATTAAGTTTAGAACAAAAGCGATGATTCTTTGAAGAAATGAATTTTGAAAAAAGTAGTAAAACTTTTTGATTGAGCGTTGAATAACACAACTGTTGCATTTTTATGCAAAAAGAAAGAAATTTTGACTGAAACAGATGAATTATTGAACCAAGAAGACGAATTTTTACAATTATAGTTGAATTTTCAATCCATAAAGATGTCAGTTGAATTTTTAACACCAAAATATGAATTTTTAACCAAATGATACAATTTCTAACTAAAAATATGATAGTCAGTAGGCATAAACTGTAAAAAAATGAAATAGAAATACAAAACAAATAAATTACTAGCAAGAATATTATATCAGTGTGGCCGCAAAACTTCACTTTCCAAATATTATATTTTGCCTGTAAGCAATTTTTCATTGTCCCTTAATAATAATATACAAGGATGAGAATATTATTCTTGTAAATTTTTTTTTCAAAATGTCTGACATCACCTGATCAATCAAAATCAAAAATCTATACACGCAAAAAAATCAGCCTGATATAATTTGTTGTTTATATTATGAAAACAAATTCGATGTGAAGGCATCATGCAACCAAAAAATCTCCTCGGCTTCGAATTTGAAAAATTTAGATTATGAATTGCTGCGCTACTAACAAGGATAGGTCGCGAGATATGCGTCGCTGGTCGATTTGATTAGCCTTTGCAGAATCAAAAAAACATCCAAATGCATTAAATGTGTATTTTTTCTTTTGATCCAATGGGCCTTACTTTACATGTATTTTTATCCTGCAAAGCTTTAGTCGAATCGGCGACGCACATCTCGCGACCTCTCCTTGCAAGATAGCTTTGCAAATTTATTTATCGCAATCGTTTGAAGTTTGACACCAATTGTTTCTGAATTTATAGCAAGGTGTTTACCCTACTTGGAAATCCTGGAAAACCTGGAATTGTCAGGGAATTTTTATATACCTGGACAAACCTGGAAATGTCAGGGAATTGAAATTTCTTTTTTTACTGAAAGTTCAGTTTATAAAGTTTGTTCCAAGTGGAACTTGAACTATTTTATTAAAAATTTTTTAAAAATTTTAAAGTTTATTTATAAAGTTTATAAAGTTTATTTCAAGTGGAACTTGAACTATTTTGTTTTAAATTTGTTTTTTTTGTTATTGAAAATTAATATTCCTACTTTAAATATAACTATTTAAAATTTGTTTGAAATATGTATTTCAAAATTCATGTTTTTAGTTACAAATTCAACTATTTAAGTTGACGAATAACTATTTTAGTTGAAAATTCATCTCCTTGGTTTAAAACTCAACTATTTCAGTTGAATATTCGACATTTTAATTGGAAATTCATCACTTCGGATGAAGATGTAACTATTTTAATAAAAAGTAATTTTTTTTGTTGAAAGTGATTTTTTTTAACCGAAGGTTTAACTAATTCCAATTGAATATTCCGTATTTTTAGTTGAAAAATCATTTCTTTGCTTGAACATTAATTTTTTTACTTAAAATTTAATAATGTATTGTTTGGTTGACAATTTGTCTTTTATGGTAATGTTTTTGTCAAAATTTAACTATTTGAGTTGAAGATTCTTTGTCATAGTTGAAAACTCTTGTTTAGCTTGAAATTAATTTTTTGACTAAAAATGTTAGTATTCCATTTTTAATTAAAAATTATTATTTTTTTAGTTAAAAATTCAACTAGTTGGTTGAAAATTAAACTAATTTTTAATGAAAATTAATTTTTTTCAACTAAAAGTTTAACTATTTCATTTTTTTTTAATTTATATTTTTAGTCGAAAATTGAGATGTTTGTTTTAAAATTAAGTAATTTTGCTATTTTCTGCTTTGTTGTGTTAAAGAATGTTTGGAATAAACGTGATAAATTATTTTTAAAAATGTTGCGTTTAGAGGCAAATTTGAAATTGTCCGCCGAATCGCCACCCTGGTTTTTAACCAAAAGTTATAAATTGCATTTTTTAACTGAAAATTTAACTCTTTAATGGTTATTTGACGATTTATCTTTTTAATTTAAAATTAATGTATTTTCAATAAAATTCTTCTTCGTTTTTTTGTCAAGATCATTTAGGTTAAACATTCATTAGTTTGGTGGAAAATTTTACTGTATATTTAAAAAAGGGTCTTCTTTAATTGAAAATTGAACTTTTTTGTTAAAAATTCATATATTTAATTTAAAAATCGTCTTTCTTGCTAGATAAATTAAATTTCCTGTTTGAAAACTAACTTGGTTGAAAATAAAACTATTTGGTTAAAGGTTAAATTAAATTTGTTGAAAAATTAATCTGTTTTTTTTTTGTAAGAATAATTTTTTAACGGAAAATGGATCTATTACATTTTTGGTTGAAAAGTGGTATTTTGTAGTTTAAAGTTCAGCTATTTGTTTGAAAATTGATCTTTTTTAGTTCAAAATTAAACTATTTAATTGAAAAATAATGTATTTTTTGAAAAATCGTCTTTTTGGTAGAATCCAAATTTCTACGTGAAAATTTAGGAATTTGAAGCGGTTCAAGTCAATTTTTAATATAGGACTCACATTATTTTACCTAAATATGCACTAAATTTTAAGTATAAGTAGATAAAATTAAAATGTGTTTGAATTTTTATTCAAATTCATGTACTTTAGAGAAATATTTGAGAAATGATTAATTATGTTTTAGCATTATTTAATTATCTATTTAATCTATCGTGCTAAAATATTTAGGAATATCTTGCAATATTAATTAAATTCCTAAAAAATAAAAAGGGAAATTATTTGTAATAAACTCGCATAAAATCATACCTGGAAAAAGCTTGAGATACCCGAAAAAAAACATGGAATTGTCAGGGAATTTTTTTCCCAGGATTTTAGTAGACACCCTGTATAGAAAAAAAAATTTCATAAATTTAAGAAAACAGATTATCCATCTCATAAGATGTGAAACTGTCTCAAATAAAAATGCAATCCTTTGTTTTCATAGTTATGTTTTGTCAATGAGTGAAGTAATCTACTGTTATCGATATGGACATATTTCGACTCGAAATCTTAGAATTTTAAAGCATTTCGTATGGGATTGAATATAGTTTGCAACATTATTTTTATTTATGTACCAGAATTTATTCTCCTATTTTCGTCAAAAGTCATTCTATTTTCCCTTTGTGTTTGAGATAATTTTCATCTGGGAAGTCTGTCTGAGTATTTTTCTGAATGACAGAATGTCAAGTAGGCGGTTCGAGATTTTATCTTGCATTACTTCTCATGCGTTGGTGACCATTTATTTATCGCAATTTCGTAATAAAAGACATTTCACAGTGACCACGATGTTCACTCATGTTGGTTATAAAAGGCGATTACATGAGTGCATTACAAGTATTCAATGAACGCATTGCCTGATCGTGTAGTAATATTGACCATTAAAGGTGTTCAGTGACTGTTCACCTAATGCCAACCAGCCATGACAGAAACGTGGCTGTAATTTCATCCCGATCAAGTTCATACATTCATCTTTGTTTAAAACTGAATGGTCGGGAACCATAAGGGGCTAGGCCCTCATTCGGAAAATTTTGCAGGTGAATGGAAAAACTGAAATAATAAAATTCAATTTTTTCATATCCTGAAAATGGCATGACACGTAGAACAGATTGGAAAATACAAAAAAGCCAAAAAAAGTGAAGTTTGGAATTGTTGTGGGTTAGCCCCTTGTGGTCACCGACCGTTCAACTGTTATTGTTTATTCCACTCTCCGCAATTCCGTGACTATAATTATAATCTCCCTAAAAATTCCAAGAAATGGATAGCCCTATCAACTTCTTCTGACGAAACGAATGAGAAAAGAGAGGAAATAATTGCATTATCGCACACTTACGACGTTTCTTTTACATAGTTGGACTATATCTTTCTCACAGTAAATGCTAGTTAATCATTTTAATCTCGAAATTTTATTAAAATGATATGCATCGCTTTTATACAAATTTCGGATTTGTTATTTCATCAGCAAATTGAACACCAGAATAATACAATTTTCGAGGTCAGTTCAGAAAAATCATAAAATAAGAGTAAATCCTTTTGGTTATTGAACGAATAAATATTTTTTATGAATGCGCACCAATTGCATAAAATTCAATCGTGCTCTTGATTAGATTTAGATTTTTAGGAGCAGTTTTCTAGAATTGAAAAAAAATTTGAACTCAGCATTGCTGAATTTTTATTTTATTAACAAAAATGTTGAATCTCATTTCCAGGGTTGAAAATTCGTCTTTTTGGCTTAAAACGTACATTTTTTGTAGAAATATTCTATTTTTGGTTTGCAAGTTCATCTCTTGGGATAGAAATATAATCTTTTTTGGTTTAATATGCAATTATTTTTTTTTTAGCTCAATCTGTTTTGGTTCAGCATTGTTCAACGATTTTGTTTAAAATTAATATTTGGTGCAAAATTAGATTTTTTGACAAACATTAATTTCTTTAAAGCACAATGTAACTGTTCCATTTTTGGTAAAAATTGATCTTTTTTTTTTGAAAATTAAACTATTTAGTTGAATTTGGTCTCGTTGGTTAAAATATCATTAATTACGTTGTTGCTTGAGATTTTTTTTAGATGGAAAATTCAAATACTTGGTTGTACGTTTTTGTTAAAAATTTATTTTCCTCGTTGAAGATACATAAATTTAATTTAAAATTCTTCTCCTTCGTTAATAATTCAACTATTATGTTTAAAATACGCGTTTTCGTAGAAAATTAATTTTTAATGCTGAAAATGTAACTATTCCATTTAAAAAATCATCATTTTAGTTGAAAATATATTAATATTTGTAGAAATTTTATATTTTAGAATAAAAACTTAACTATTTTGGTTAAAAGTTAATTTTTCTTGTTTGAAAAATCTATTATTATTTTTCATTCATCTCTCTTAAATAAAAATGCAACTCTTGATGAAATGTATTTTTTTTATTGAATTCAACTGTTTTTGATCTAAAATTTAAATATTTTTTTCGTTAAATTAAAAAAATTAAATTGAGTCAAAGTGTTTTTTAATGAAGATTCATAATTGGTACTACAAATTCATCTCTTTGGTTGAAAATCCTTTTTTTTAACTGATGGTTTAAGTATTTCATTCTTGGTCGAAAATTGAACATTTTAGTTGAAAATTAAATTATTTTGTTGAAAATTTATCGTTTTGAAATAAAAGTTCAACTGTTTGGTTAAAAATTCATGTATTTAGTTAAAACATCGTCTTTTTTGGTAGAAAATTAATCTTGTCTGAAAACTCCACTTTTGAATTAAAAATCGAACTTTGTTGAACTCTTTTATTTAAAATTAGTTTTCTTGAATAATGATTCATCATCTTATTTGCAAATTATCCTGTTGGTTTGAAAGTTGAGCTATTTTGATTAAAATTAGTTTTTTTTTTAAACCCTCCGAGTACACGCCTATTTTTTTAACGTTTGTACACACTGGGTCAACAAGACCCAGTTCACTACTTGGTTGTCTATAACTTCACAACTACTGAAACTTTTTACTTACCAAAATTTAGATGTATACTTTCAACAACCAACAATCTTAAGATTTATAAATGTTTTAATAATATTGATGTAGACCAGTAGACAAACAAAATTAACATCTAAAATTAATAATTAAATATTATCTGGTCAATAAACCTAAGATCAACAATTAAAATACTTAAAAAAATTCGCAAAACATTTTTTTTTGCAGAAAATAAAATTTTATGAAAAAAAATGAAAACTTTTTTGATTTTTAATATTTTTAGCTAAGAATTTATTTGAATACTCTCAAAGCATGCCTTATTAATAAAACAATAGTCCTACTTTGTATCTTGCAAAAAAAGGTATTTATTTCGCATACTGACAAAGAAGATTTGAAATGTGTAAAAAATAGTGATTCTTTCACATATCTGAGTGAAACCAATTTTTAACCAACACAATCGTTGCACATGTACGCGCGATCGTCAACGTCCATTGGTCGCTGGGCAGATGGACATTACCGTGTGCCCTTGCACAAACTTAAAAAAACGTTTATGGCACTTTTTCACTAAAAAACGTTCATAATTGATGAAAACAAAAAGTCCAAATTTCATTAAATTCGGCGTGAAGTACACACATGGGTCACATTTACCCTGCTTCTATTTCAATCGCTTCTCAACGACGACTGATGAGTCGGCCCGCTACAAAAACTGTCGAAAACTTTATTCGGGACATCGAACTATACTTATAAAGCGACGGTACCGCAACTTTTTTAAACGCCTAAGCTCTATTTCTGGTAAAATTTGGTTACAGGGTCATTATCACCCAGTGGGTACTCGAAGGGTTAATTAAATTTTTTGAACTAAAAATTTAACTGAAAATTTAGCCTTTTTTATTTTTGGTTGAATATTTATGTTTTTTCGTTGAAAATACAACTATGTGATTGAAAATTGATATTTTTAGTTGAAATTTTTGTTTGTTTGTTTTAAAATTATTTGTTTGAACTAAAAATTTATTTGTTTTTAAATTTATATTTTTAGATTGAACATTCAATTACTTGGTTAAAAGTTAAACTGTACTGTGTTAAAAATTTATTTTTTTCAGATGAAGATTCATAATTTGACTTGAAAGTTCATCTCTTCATTTCAAAATGTAACTATTTCATTAAAAAATGGTCTTTTTTGGTGAAAAATGAACCTTTTTCGTTATAAATGCAAATGGTTACAAAATAATATTTAGTTGTTGAAAATTCAACTGATTGGAAAATTTCATCTGTTTTATTTCAAAAAATAAATTCTAAGAGAAAATTGAAAAATATTTTTAAAAATTTCAAATTATTTTCTGAATTTTTGAAAAAGAATATAACATTTTAAAGCAACATTTTTCAATTTTGGAATATTAGGTACTAAATTGTATCATAGATAAACTTGGAGTAAGTGTAAGAAATTACCAGGTTTTTGAAAAGATTTGAAATATTTAAAAAAAATGTAAATAAAATCTAGTTTATTGACCAATTAGATTACTATAAATAGTTAACCAAAGATATTTTTCTAAAAAATATCTGACATGTTCACCAAATGTGGGCAGATGATTAAGAAATCGAAATCGTATTATATTTCTCATATAGCGTGTCAAAAAATGTCTGAATAATTAATTGAAGAGGGCCATCACGAGTTCATTTTTATTCGACACCATAAACTACAAAAATTTTATTTTTTTAGAGTATAAGAAGATATCACGATACATAAAATTAAACATAGGAAAACATTATGTTAAGTTCCTTTTATTCGTGTTTTCTAGTAAAGGGAGATTTAATATTTACAACCGGAAAATAATAGAAAATAACCGAGATTCCGGTGGATTAGAAAAGAATGTTTTGAAAGGGAAATCAAACTGAATCAAAATGCCATTAAGGAGAATATAAAACATCATTGAAATTTTTTTAAGTATTCTTAAAGAGCAAGGAGATAATTAAAAATGAACCATTTTTTCTCTTTTTGTTTTTTGTTGATATTTATGTCTCTAATGAGCCGGAAAGTGAGATATTTTGGAAATCTGTTTTTAATGATTGAATCTTTTTCATGCTCTTTTGCATAAAATTATTCTTGAGAAACTGGATTATTTTTCAATCTTAAAATAAAAAACATTTTAAACAGACACTAAACTGGTGATTCGTTCCAATCTATCGGTTTTGCTTATGAATATTTTATGGTTTCTTTAAATTGAGTTGTAAATGTTTTTACCTCAATTTCATGGAAGAAGTCTTTTTATTGCATTTTTTTATTAATAAAATATTAAAAAATTGTAATTCAATAAATAATAATATTTTTAATGTTAGCAATTTTAAGAAATGTATTATGTTTGGATTATTATTCTTCAATTTTTTGATAATATAATAATCTATATACATTGGTTCTGAATGAACAAACAAAAAAATTGTTTTTCAGTTTTTATATTGATCCAGAGAGCGAACATATCTGAAGTTCAAAATGAGTTTGTAAGAAAATATCCCGAAACAAAATTGAATCCCTAATTTTTTCTGTGCAGACTCGACAGATATGATTGAAGTTGTGTAAAAATTAATATCGGGCCCGCAAAAATGGATAGTTTTGATCTGACGTTAATATTTTGATTCAAAATACAAATGTTTTTACATTAAAAGAAAAGTTAATTAATTTTAATAAATGTCGTCATGTAATTTCTTCTATTTAAAGAATTTATTTGTTTAAATGATTTTCTTGATTCAAAAGAAAATTATTTTGATTCAAAACAGTTACTAGGAACAATCAAAGAAATAATTTCTTTAGTCAGTAATTTGAAATAAGCAAATTATTTCTTTGAATCAAAGAAAGACGCCTCTTGGTAATGATTTAAATCCTGACCTCATGTGCACAATTTCGTCACAATTAATTTTTTTATATTAAAATTTCGTGAATATTTACAAATTAGGAAAGAATAAAATTCATTTACACACAAAAAATATTAAGATAAACTTTTTTCCTCAGATGAACAAATAGACCATGCAAGTTTCTTAAAATTTGAGTTGTTAAATCCGATTATTCAAAAAATATTCCCATACGAAGAAAAACTAAATTTTTTTGCTTTTTGCTCCTATTTAATTAAAGTTATTGTCATTTTAAATTCAATGGAATTATTTGCTTCATGAGAAAGCCAATTTATTTATACTTCATGATTGGATTCAAAGAAAATGTTTATTAATTTTAAACTAAAATGTTCTCTTTTTTCAACCAAAACGTTTATTTCATTCAAATAAATGTACTGGTCAAATAAAAAATTATATTTCTTTAATTTTAAAAAAAATTTTATTTGAAGCTATCAAATACTTCTTTAAATCGAATAAAAAAATTGAAAAACATTTCTTTCCATCTAACAAATGTTTCTTTGACCATATATCAATACAAGAATTTCTTTGATTTAAAGAAATTTTCTTTGATTCAACACAACTTTTTCTGGGTGTATCCTGATATTGACTTGTACTGAATAAAATTAAAAATCCATTGAGGGAGTCAAAATGAAAACTGTCATATGAAGTCAATGTCTCCCGCCTGCGCCTGCTTATTTATTCTAACGGGTTTATGTAGCGTAGGTGAGAAAAGATATCATTTCTTATGCAAATTACAATAGTGATATCAATCGTAGGTTTTTCTCTCTAAAAGTAATTTCCTCAGGCTTTCGTTTCCGACCAGAACTTCTTCCGTTCGTCGAATCGTGGTGAATGAATAAATGGCCGCTTAATCTGATTGCGTGGGAGGGCAGGCAGGCAGGCAGGCACATGTGAAATCCGTAAGAGAGTGTGGTACTGTGTATATCGTAAAGTCGGAGGAGGTCTAGGCCTACCTCCTGCCCTCGATGATTCACGCGCTGCCACGCGTTCGATAAATCTGGGGTATGAATTGGTATAAAAATTATTATCAGATAAGACACCCATGAGGGTTTTGTTTTTTCAGTTTTTCATGTTGCGTCTTCTATATATATATTGATATCCAATCTTAAAAGAAGAATGTAACGGAAATCTCGATTCATTGTTGTTTCTTTGTCTGTATGGTTGTTTGTGATTACTGATTAGATCGTGTGAATATAGTCATTGTTCAATTACTTAACTGATTTTAGGCCCTCTATAAGTCTATAAGACCACACCTCTCCATTTGTAACAAAGCGTAAAAAATATTTCTAGCCCTCCCCCTTTATTGTACGCAATTTCTATTTTCTAAAAATGTTTTACTAGTTATTGCTAATAGAATTAGACAGGGTGACTGAGAACTTTATTTTCAAAATTCCCTGATTTTTTTTGAACTAATTTTTTTATTTTCCTTGATCATTAATGCTCAAATACAAGCTTTTTAATCTTGTTATAATTTTACGATACAATCTTTTATTAATGTACATAAACATTATTTTAGAAGCAAATTTAAAATTTTCAAATTTATTTATTTATTTTAAACAAAAAAATGTCTTTTCTACCATTAAAGATGGCTTTTTAACGAAATACATGAATTTTCAACAAAATAATTACATTTTTAACATAATAGTTGAATTTCCCACCTAACAAGAAAAATTCCCAACAAAAAGGTGCCATAGTTTATACTTCAATCAATACAAGATTAAAAATATACCAAAAAAGAGAATTTTAAAATCAAAAAGACGAATTTTCAACAAATAAAGATTTTTTATTTAAGAAGTGTCTCTAGATTATTGAACCTTCAAGCAAAAAGGCGAATTTTCTCTACAAAAATTGAATTTTCAAACAAAAAATGTGAGTTCTCAGCAAAAAAATATTTTTTCACGTAACTGATCCATTTTTACCCTGTAAAAATAAATTTCAAACAGAGAAAATTATTTTATGATCAAAAAGGAGAATTTTCAGCTTAAAAAAGATCTATCTTAAAAAATGTGAAAGTTACATTTTGAGTTAAAAAATTATATGAAAAAAAGGTTTTTCAACTAAACAGTTAAATTTTAAACCAAAGACATAAGCCACCAATCAAAAACAAAATGTTTTATCAATGTTCTTTAACTTTCAGCCGAGTTTTTAAAGTTTCAATTAAAGAACATTAATTTTAATGTAAAATTTCAAGTTTCAACCAAAGAGATGGATTTTCAACTAAAAATATAAATCATAAAAGAATTAGTTCGAACACAGTGATTCAACCAAATATTTTAAACAAAATAGTTGAATACTCAAGCAAAGAAGAATAATTTTTATCCAAAAAGTTTGTATTTTCATGAAAAAAAGAAAATTCTACTAAAAAAGATGAGTTGACTTTTCAAGATAAAAATATTAATTTTCTAAAAAAAAATAAGTTTCTACGAAAAAATGGCATTTTCAATCCAAACTGACGAATTTTTTCAACCAAAAAGTATAAATTTTTAACGAGATAGTTTTTTTTTATAGAAGTTGAATTTTCATCCAGAAAATATTTCCACATAATTTTATTTTTAATGAAATAGTTGCAGTTTGACTTAAGAAAGATGAAATTTCACTTAAAACAGATGAATTTTCTATAAATTTTGTTTTAAATAGTTAAATTTTCATCCAAAGAAGAATTTAGTTCTCTTTTCCATACAAAAATATTAAATTTAAACAAAAAGTCAATTTCCGACTAAATAGTTAAATTTTCAACAAAACAGCAAAATTTTCAACTAAAAAGTATGACTTCAACAAAGTTGTTGAATTTTCAAACGAACAGTTGCATTTTTATTCAGAAATAGTTAAATTTGTTCTAGAACAGGTAAAATAAAAAAAAACTGTTGAATTTTTATCCAAAGATGATTCCAGTTCAATTTCCAACACTAAAATAGGGATTTTAAGCAATTAATTAATTTTTTTAAATAGTCGAATTATTAAGCAAAACATATGACTTTGCAACAAGATTCTTATTTTCAACCATACGGTTGCATTTATGTCCAGGAACAAAAGGAAATTCTACTAAAGCAAATTAATTTTTAAATCAAAAAGACAAATATTTAAAAAGAGAGTTGAATTTTCGTTCAAAAAGATTTGCATTGAGCCTTCCACACAAAAATACGAATTTTAAAGAAAAAGTAAATTTTCTAGGAAATAGTGAAATTTTCAAAAAAACTCTGGCATTTTTATCCACGAAAGATGCAATATTTCTACTAAAAAAGATAAAATTTTTAATCAAAAAGAAAAATTTTCAGAAAAAAATAGTTTTTCATCCAAAATAGATTTCAGTTCACTTATCAGCAACAAAATATCAATTTGCAACCGAAAAAGACCCCTTTTTGAGAAAATTGTTAAATTTTCAACCAAATGATAAAGTTGAGAACTAAAAACATAATATTCAGGAGAAAGTTTTTGCGAATTTGCAAAATTTGCGAACATGGTTAAAGGACCTCCCCCCCTTATCATAACAAATGGTAACAAAATGCCCCCCCCCCCTCTTTGAGCTGTTACGTAATTTAAGTAAGGTCCCTGACATATGGAAATGTATCTGAAACTTTTCACATTTCAATAAAAAAATAAAGTAATAAATTTTTTTAGGGAAATCATATAGGGAATTTAATTATATCAAATGCTCAGAATAGTTTTGTGCGTGCTAATTGTTGCTAGTCATTCGAAAATTGAATGTATCTTTTAGCTCTGCATTTATCTCTTAATGCGCTGATAACACACGATTCAGAAACAGAGAACAATAGTCAATAAAAGTTTATTAAATGTCGAAGATGGTAACCAGCAATTTTATGTACAGGCAATAAGCTATTATATAGTAAATATAATAAGCACGTTAAGAATGACAATTGAACAAGAAGTAGTTGACTATCAGATTCTTTAAAAAATCTTTGTAGTTAATTTAATACATTGAATTATAAAAGGTCAGGCGTCTCAAGAAGATGCCGAGTTGATAATACATGAGTAGCAGTGATATAACTATTAAGTAATTGTTGTGAGATAATAAAAATTTAAAAAGAATTTTCATTTTTTTCGAAAAAAATGTAGTCGATAATGAACAACCTATTCATTATCTCACGTTCTAATCAAGCTGTAAGTCATTGGCACCATTGGATAAAAATGCCACTTCCGGTGTTTTGTCGGTTTATATATAGGAGGGAATCGATCAATTTTAAAATTAAAAGATACCTGTCTCGAAGAGAAATAAAACTTCTTTTTTAAAATATTGAAAATTCTGAATCTGAAACTAGGAACCTTTTTTTATACGTGGTTAGTAGAATTTTTCTTGTTTGATACTAGTATTATACGATCCCAGCTAATGTATAGACCAGCGAAAATATATGCTATCGGTGAGAGGGCGAGCAGGATGATGTTTTTATCGCGTGGAATTCGAGATCACTGGAGGCGAGAGTTAATGGATAAGACTGTGTTACAATATTCACTTTGACATGATGCTTCCACCAACTCAAGAGGCAGTGTTCTCAAACAGATGGTGTGCTGCACAGATTTCAAATCTTATTCATTTCACCACACTTTTTTATATATCATATTAAGTCTCTAATCCATTTCTTTCGCTTTCATTTAAATATATCAGTAAATAAATTTATAATTGGTGTACTTGATTTAATATGTTTAAATTGATGTTGTCTAAAAGGTGCTGCTTATACCCTTAGTACGGTTGTCATTTGATATCTGCTTTTTGAATCTCGAGACTCGAGGACAAAGAGTCAAGATCTTATATCTGAGAAAAAAGGGGATTGTTCTAACTTGAATAAAAACCGCATGTGTTAACTATTGCAAAGGTTTCACAGGAGTTATAGCCAAGGTTCCGTTACGAAACTGTCTGACCTTTTCCACACTTCTCTTTTTTGCCCATCCTTCTTAGGACGCAGTGTCACACCTTTCATCAAAGATAGCTTATCAAAAATGTGATATCGAAATTCTTCTGACACCTCATTCATGATAATAATCATTGAAACCTGTTTAGTTTAATAATATTTCATTATTTAGAAAACACAAATTAAGTTTTATAACCAGTGGGATGTGTCTAGACTCTCGTAGAATGTTTCTTTATTATAATGCGAATTATAAGTGTTATGTAAGACATTCAGAATTTACCGTCTGCTGTCAGAATATTTTAATTTGAATTTAATATTTATTTTGTAAATCCAACAGAAAATCAATTACAGAGTCATACTTTGTATACAAAGTATCAGTGTTTTTACAACATTATTTTGATCTAATTATTATTCAGTGTTTCTAATTGACATAACATACACTGTTAAAAATTTATGTTGGAAACTTCCACTACATGAATTGGAAGTTTATTTTTTTTGGAAGTTTACTATAAATAATGTTGTAGTATCCAAATGTCGGTATTCGGATAGTAGCTCACCTGGATTTTTATAATACAAGTCCAGTAGCCAGTGACTCGACACCTATTGAAGCGAAAAATTAAAGAAAACATGTAAATCCTTTCTGTAAAGACTTCTTCCTGGAAGAAATAAATAAATGTTCTCACGAAACCAAAAGTTTTGTTAATGTATAGTATATAACGCGCCTATTTCTAGAATCCAAGGAATTCATGGAATTCACGATATTCACGGAATTCAAGAAAATCAAGGAACTCACGGAATTCAACAAATTCACGGAATTTACGATATTCGCGGAATTCAAGAAAATCAGAGAGTTCACGAAATTTACGGAATTTACGGAATTAAAAAAATTTACGGAATTCATTGAATTAACGCAATCAACAGAATTCACAGAACTCAAGAAATTTACGGAATTAATAGACTTCACGGTGTTTATGGAATTCGAGAATTCATAGAATTCACGGAAATGATCGAATTCACGGAATTCATGGATGTCGCGGTGTCTATGAAATTAATGGAATTCACGGAATTCAAGCAGTTCCTTGAGTTCCGTGAATTCCTTGAATTCCTTGAATTCCATGAATTCCATAAATTCCGAAAATTCCCTAAATTACGTAAATTTCTTCATTTCCATGAATTCTGCGAATTCCCTGAATTCCATGAATTCCGAAAATTCGCTAAATTACGTATATTTCTTCATTTCCATGAATTCTGCGAATTCCCTTAATTCCATGAATTCTATAAATTCCGTAAATTCCTGGAGTCTCCAAAAATTCCCTAAATTACGTAAATTTCTTCATTTCCCTGAATTCTATGAATTCCGTAAATTCCAATAATTCCTTGAATTCTGTGAATTCCGATAATTCCTTCAATTCCATAAATTCCGTGAATTCAGCAAAACCCGTAAATTCCGCGATTACAGTGAATTTCTTGAATTCCACAAATTCCGTGAATTCCACAAATTCCGTGAATTTTATAATTTCCGTGAATTCATTCAATTCCATGAATTCCAAAAATATCCCTAAATTACGTAAATTTCTTCATTTCCATGAATTCTGTGAATTCCCTTAATTCCATGAATTCTATAAATTCCGTAAATTCCTCGAATTTCATGAATTCCGAGAATTCCTTTAAGTCCGAGAATTCTTTTAATTCTATGATTAATTCTGTAAATTCCAGTAATTCCTTGAATTCTGTGAATTCCGATAATTCCTTGAATTCTATAAATTCCGTGAATTCAGAAAATCCCGTGAATTTCGCGATTACAGTGAATTTTTTGAATTCCACAAATTCCGTAAATTGTATAAATTCCGTGAATTTATTCAATTCCATGAATTTCTTGAATACCTTTGATTAAATAAATTGCTTTAATTCCATTATTTCCGTGAATTTTACAAATGCCAGATTCCGAAAATTTCTTCAGTTCCATGAATTTCGTGTATTCCGTGATTTTCGAGAATTCCTTTAAGTCCTTGAATTCTATTAATTTGCGTGAATTCCATAACTTTCGTGAGTTCCTTGAATTCTATGAAATCCGTGACTTCTGTTAATTTCATGAATTTCCTGACATTTCTTGAACTTTTGTTCATAATTCTTATTTTTGAGTTAAAAATTAAACTGTTTAAACAATTCGGTTGGCAATCTTTAGATCTGTTGACTAAAAAATCTTCCTTGGTTGAAATTTCAACTATTTTGAATGAAGATTGACGTTTTTTGGTTAAAAATCCAACTGATTGGTTGAAAATTGACTTTTTCTTTAAAAGTTATACAATTTTAATTTCAAGTCTTTCTTGAGAATTCAATAGTTTATTTGACATTTTTTCCTTGATTGGGAAATTTATCTTGTTTGAAAATTCAATCCTTTTGGTGAAAGTTAGTTCCTTTTTTATTTGAAAATTCATCTACTTTAGTAGAATTTCAATCTTTCTTTGGTAACAAATGCAAATTTTGGATTGAGAATTAATCTGCTTTAGTTAAGAATATAACTATTGGGCTGCATTGAACCCGGTTTAATTTTAATATTAAAATTTCTTTTGGATCGAATATCCACCAACATTCTTTTGTGGGGGCATCTTTTTTTGTTAAAAATTCAACTGCTTGGTGGAAAGTAGAACTACTTTTTTACAAATTCATAATTTAAGTTCAAAAATTTATCTCTTCGGTTGAAAATGTAACTATTTTTTGAAAATGCGTATTTTTGTAGAATTCAACTGCTTTTGATTTAAAATTAAAATCTTTTTTGGTAGAAGTATGAACTATTAAATTTTTCGTTGAAAATTCATCTTTTTTCGTTAAAAATTCAATTATTTGTTCGAAAGTTTAACTTTGGTGAAAATTTCTATTTTGTGGTTAAAGATTTATCATTGGAATTGAAAGTTCTTTTTATTTTTTTTTGTTTGTAAAAAATTGCTTTTTTAACTGAAAATGTATTACAGTTCAAAATTCGTTTTTTGTGTTCGCAAATTAATGTTTTTAATAAAAATTGAACTAGTCCAGTTAAGTATTCTATTCTCTTAGTTTAAAAGTAATTTCTTTGGTTAAAAATATTTTTTTTACACTTTTTTTTTGTTTGGAAATTTGGAATTTTGGAAAATTGGTCTGTTTTATTAGAAAATATAAATTATTAGGTTGAAAGTTTATTCATTTGGTGGAAATTGTAGCTATTTTGTTTAAAGTTCGTTTTTCTTGATTGGAAGGTAATTTTTTAAAATGAAAATTCAACTATTCCTTGAAAATTCCTTGAATTCCTTTAATTTAATTAAGTCCTTAAATTCCATTAATTCCGTGAATTTTGTCAATTCCAGATTCCGAAAATTCCTTTAATTCCATGAATTACGTGAATTCTGTGATTTTCGTGAATTCCTTTAAGTCCTTGAATTTTATTAATTGCGTGAATTCCATAACATTCGTGAGTTCCTTGAATTCTATGAAATCCGTGACTTCTGTTAATTTGATGAATTTCGTGACTTTCTTAAATTCCATGAAGTCTGCGAAATCCATGACTGGTGAGTTTCATGAATCCCGCGAATTCCATAGATTTCGTGAATTCCTTCATTTATAAAAATTCCGTGAATTTCATGAATTTCGTGAATTACGGGAATTCCTTGAATGCAGTGAATCCCGTCAATTCTTTGAATTCCATTAATTCTGTGATTTCCTTATGCACAATTTTCATGTTACAAAAGCTGTAATATATGTCGTAGAATGCTGGATGGTGACTTCACGAATTACAACACTTACAATACATGCATTGCAATTTCCTCATTCGAATATCATGTTTGCAATTTTACCTCACGCTTTTATTGTAGAAGTCTTGTAGAAGTATTGTAGAATTCCAAACTTTTTTAACAGTGCACTCTCTCGCATATATCATAAAACTTAAAAATAAGAAATCACATTGTCTAGGTACTTATCGCATATGCTATTAAAATTCCGGCATAGTTTATGGATCGGTGAATAATATATCGCTGGATTTATTGTTTGCTTTTAAATACACTATTTGAAAATCTTCGTATCTTACATAAAAAAGACCGTTTCTGGAGCAGTGAACATTAGCATTTAAAAAAGATATTTTTTGAACTCTTTCTAGGGGTCGCACATTTCAAATGAAGGCTCCAGATTACAGAACACGGTCCGCTTCTTTTAAAATAGTTTCTTTGTGCTCTTTATATCTTAAGTGTTGATCGCAATTTCATCCTAGTTCTATGATGCTTATACACACACTCTACATCAGTTCTCTATCCAGTTCATAGCTGAAAAAAGTCGTTTCTACGTTTGTTATAAATGTAACTGTTTTTTATTTCTGATATACTATACAACATATATATATATATATATATATTTATTCAGACTGTACCAGATAAGAAAAACTTTTCTTTTTTTTTAAAAAATGTGCCTTAAAAGTTTCTTTGACAAAAAAAATTCTCCCAAAATTTCAGCTCGATATCTCAAAAATTGAGCTGGCGCAAGGGGGGGGGGTGCCCTTTCTAATTTAAAATACCTTGAACAAATTTTTATTTTCTTATTTGTAAAATAATTATAAGTAAAAATTTTTTCTTAATGCTCGTTTGGATATTCTTGCAGGAAATTAAATTCTCTACAAAAAGTTGCTCTCAACATTTTTACGTAAACTCAATGGAAAAAAGTTATTAGTGCGTAGAAAATGAGGAAAAAAATAAAAATGCAAATTACAGAAACATATGTTTTTTATTCATTAATAGGTCAATTTAGTTTTTATCTTTCATTTATTCACTTTCTCAAAGTGTACATTGACTTTGTTTTTGATTTATTTCTTACTTTTGATTTGTAAAATTTATGTAATTTTGTTCATTGCTGCACAATTTTCCAAAAATATTGTTTTTGATCTTCATTTTTAATTCCAAAGTGATTAAATTCTTCAAATAGAGCGGCTGCTCTCTCCACAACATCGCTAATTTTGAATCAAACATTGTGCAGACAAATTCCATTTGGAAAATTAAAATGAACCAATCCGCGTTTAATAAAAATTTTTAAATTTCTGTTAGAATATTTTTATTGTTTCCGATAGGTATCATTACTCACTATATAAGAAAAAAATTTTATCGACTCTGATATTAATATATTGATATTTGTCTATGAATCGAATACAATTAAATGATTATTAGAATAAATTTAGAAATAAGAAAATAAAAAATTTCTTCAAAATAAAATATTCTGCTGGCATAAAATAGTCTTCAGAAATCGAAGAATATTATTATTATTATTTCAAACATAGGGAAAAAACTTTTTTTCTTTAAAAAAAAATAATTTTTCTCAATATTCGATTGTTTAATGTTTTTCCTCTTCTTCTATGCACTGTAACTTCTTTCCCATTAAGTTTACGAAAAAATTTAAAGAGCCACTTTTTGTAGAGAATTTAATTTCCTGTACGAATATCCAAACTAACATTCAAAAAAACATTTTTTTACTCATAATTATTTTAAAATAGAAAAATAAATTTTTATCAGCTTTAAATTCCTAACACTTAAAGCAAAAATATTGCATTTTCTACAAAAAAGACGAATTTTCGACAAATTACATGAATGTTTAACTAAAAAAGATTATTTTCGATAACAAATGGAATAGTTGAATTTTTATTTTAAAAAATTACCTTTCAACTAAGAAAAACGAATTTTCAACAAAATAGCTACAATTTTCACCAAATGAATCAATTTTCAACCTAATAATTTATATTTTCTAATATAACAGACCAATTTCCAACCACCAATGAAATATTTACATATTCAATTTTTAACTTCATTATTAATTAGAAAAAATCTAGAAAATAGTTAAATTTCCCAACAAAAAAAGTTTTAAAAAAATTATTTCTAACCAAAGAAATTACTTTTCAACTAAGATAATGGAATATTTAACTAGACTAGTTAAATTTTCATTTAAAACATTAATTTTGAAGCACAAAAAAAGGAATTTTGAACTGCAATACATTTTTAGTTAAGAAAGCAATTTTTTGCAAACAAAAAAAAGAACTGTCAATTGCAATGATAAATTTTTAACCAAAAAAAAAGGAATTTTCAGTAAAGTTAAACTTTTGAACAAGTAATTTAATTTTTAACGAAAAAACATGAATTTTCAACAGAAAATTTAATAGTTCATACTTTTACCACAAAAGATTTGAATTTTAAATCAAAAACAGTTAAATTCAAGAAAAAGACGCATTTTTAAAAAATAGTTACATTTTCAACCAAAGAGATAAATTTTGTAACTGAAATGATGAATTTGTAACAAAGTAGCTCAACTTTCAACCACGTAGTGGAATTTTTAACAAAAAAAGACGTCGATATTAAAATATAAAATAAAATAAAATATTAAAATTAAACCAGGTTCAATTCAGCCCAGTAGTTATATCCTTAACCAAAGCAGATTAATTCTCAAACTAAGCTATGCATTTGTCACCTAAAAAAAAATGATTTTTTGTTTTACAAACAAGAAAAATTTTTCAATCAAGGAAAAAATGTCAAATAAACTATTGAATTATCAAGCAAGACTTGAAATGACCCACAAAATTGTTTAATTTTTAACGAAAAAGTTAATTTTCAACTAATCAGTTGTTTTTTAAACCAGAAAAACACAAATCTTCATTCCAAATAGTTAAAATTTCAATCAAGGAAGATTTTCCAGTTAAGAGAATCAAAAATCATGAACCGAATTGTTTAAACAGTTCAATTTTCAACCCAAAAGTAAGAATTTTGAACAAAAAAGTTAATTTTCGATGAAATATTTGAATTTTCTACTAAACAGTTGCATTTATAGTCAAAAAAAAGATTACTATTCTCCCAAGTTGGTTGAATTTTCAACAGAAAAGTTAATTTTTTATTAAATAGTTGAATTTTATATCAAGCAGTTGATTTTTCTACCCGAAAAGACAAATTATCAACAAAAAATGTTTATTTTCATCCCACTTGTTGAATTTGCAAGGCAAAAGTTTGAATTTTCGACAAAACAGTTGCATTTTTTATAAAAAAATATTAATTTTTTACCAAAAGAGATACATTTTTAAACTTAAGATACTAATTTTCAACAAAAGAGTTTATTTATCAGAGAACTCAGCTTCTTTATTCGAGAAAAGAAAAAAATCCAACCAAATTGTTGAATTTTTAAAATAAAAAAGGGTTTTTTGACAAAAAGATTGGATTTTCAAGATATGAAGCGTTAACAAAAAAAATCAAATTTCCAACGAAATAAATAAATTTTTATTAAAAAAAAAAGAAATTTTTAACTAAAAATATGAATTCTCAACAAAAAATGTAATAGATGATATTTCAACAAAAAAAAATTTTTTAATTAAAAATTAAAAACAGTTCAATTCATTCAAAAAGAAGAATTTTAATTAAAATAGTTAAATCAGCAACAAACAAAGATTAATTTTAATCAGACATTTCTATTTTCAACAAAAAAATACTACATTTATAGCAAAGTAGATAAATTTTCAAGCAAAAAAGACGAATTTTCCAAAAAATATTTTTTTTTTGAACCAAATACATGAATTTTATGCCAAAAGATTACAATTTTTAAATCAAAAAGTTATGTTTCAACTAGTTAGTTGAACTTTCTAACAAAATAGTTGAAATGTTAACCCGAAAAGACGAATTTTCAAAAAACATAAATACAGTTTCAACCATAATAATACAATTTTTACCAAAAAAGACGAATTCAAATTCAAAAATATGATAGTAGACTTTTTAACCAAAAATAATAATTAAGTTACAACCATAAATAGTTGAAATTCGTATTGATTTCTGTTAATTTTTTATTCATAAAATAAAGGCTATATTCAGGTATCTTATGCTGGCACAACACTATTGAGGTATCGAGATGAAACCTACTTCATAATTTAGGACTCATTAAGGGCTAATTTTGGCCCACAGTCCTAAAATTAGGGCTCCATTATTTTTTGTAAAAAATAAACTTTTTGTAAAACGTACTAAAAATGATTTTACAGAAAATTCACCTTACAGAATAATTTAGGACTCATTTAGTGCTCTCGGAATATGATAATCAAAAATGAAAAAAAAAAAATGTTTAAAACATTTTTCTCAAAGTTCATATATCATATTCGTGGAGCCCTAAGTGAGTCTTAACATAGGGTAAGAAAATAAATTTGTTTAGTTGATTTTTAGTGTGATTGTTTAAACAAAAATTATTTAAACATATTTTTTCCAATTTTGGTTATCATATTCTCAGAGCCCTAAATGAGCGGTAAATTATTCTGTAAGGTGAGTTCTCTCTAAAATCATTTTTAGTACGTTTTACAGTAATGCTCTGTCAGCTTAACCTTAAGCTAGCGCAAACACTATTTTTTACAAAAAATAATGGAGCCCTAAATTTGAGACTGTGTGCCAAAATTAGCCCTAAATGAGCCCTAAATTATGAAGTAGGTTTCATCTCGAAACCTCAATAGTGTTGTGCCAGCTTAACATACCTACAATTTTCCACTGAAGATTTTTTTAATCTCTGATTCTCTGGTTAAATTGCGCTTCCTTTTAAAGAGGGACAATCAGGATATATTTCAAAATTATTCCAGGTCGGGATTTCCCCATCAGTAATAAAATGTCAGTTTATAATTAATTACCTGAGTCACTCGTAAACATCAAATGAGAGTCCCTGCTGCACCTAAGTCTAAATTAAGTTATGCGTCTTAAGAGAGTGACTTTAATTTTTCAAACTAATTACTTTACTACTACCGTATAAATACGAGTTTAGATTAATAAGGTGTAAATTGGCTAACAAGAGAAACGACAGAAACAAAGTTGTTTCCTGAAAGAATTTGTTTGAGAAAGAAAAATTCTTTGGCGAGTTCAAAATCGCAGGTGTCGAGATTGCTAATTAGCGCTCATTGACTTTTCTCACCCAGCACTGATAAGAACAATCGGGCTTCATTAATTTATTCAGGGCAATGGGATCACGAGGCCGACGAGTAGAAAAAAAGAATAATATAACGCCAAGGTCTGGGTCAAAGTCGCCGCTCATCTTTGAACGCGTGGGACCGCGTGGAAAAGAAATATGTTCCCACAGCAAAAAAAAAATTGCCAACGTCTTATATATGAATGGCGCATTATTATCTAATATAATGCGAAAACGGAAAATGCTTGCGAGTTGTAAACACACCTGGTTTCTATGTCTTAGTACACTATTGACACTATTTAACACTTTTTTTTAGCGATGATATGATTTTGCTATTATTTCGTAGAAATTCTTCACTTTTCCTTCACAAATATTTTTGAACTTCTTCGCTAATTGGCTACACATTGTCTTAATGGCTGACTAGGGGCTTTCCAAAATGTTGAATTTTTAAGCAAATTACAACCAATTTTTTACAAAAATAGTGGAACTTTTAACCTGGAAATACCAATTTTTACTTAAAAATGTAATATTTGATATTTAAAGGAAAAAAGATTTTAATATCAAATAAAACAGATTCTAATATGAAATGAAGCAGATTTTAATATTAAATAAAAATCACTTGAATACAACCAAAAAGGATACAGGAAAAAATATACTTGAATCCTTAACAGGCTCAAATTAATTTTCAACCATATAGTGACATTTTTTAACAAAAAAATCGATTAAATTTGCAGATAAAACATTCATTTTCAATGAGAAAACTGAGAAAAAATTTTTAATACTAAAAGAATTTTTATTATTAAAGCAAACCATTTATCGCCCGCAGAACCCATGGGATATACGTTTGCTTTAAAGAAATCAATTCCTTGAAATCAAGAAAATAAATAAATGTCACCTTGAATCAAACATGCAAGATTTCACTCTAATAATTGTTTTTTTTCACTCAAGCA
>JAAAKG020152065.1:0-31192 GCA_010014905.2 Druon quercuslanigerum
ATTATTTTGAAGCTGCGTATTAGTCATCGTTACTGTTTCCTTCGATGACAGAATGAATATTCTGTATATAATAATGTTTCCTTTCATAAACATGTGACAATCTTATTGATCCTCTTATATTTTAGAACAACATGAAATTCAGAAATAAGTAACAATGTGATTGATCGTCTTACGTTTTGGAATTAAATGTAATTTAGAAACAAGTAAGAATGTATAAATTTCATAAACAAGTAACAATCTTATTGATCCTCTTATATTTTAGAACAACATGAAATTCAGAAATAAGTAACAATGTGATTGATCGTCTTATGTTTTAGAATTAAATGAAATGCACAAACAAGTAAAAATGTGATTGACTCTTATGTCTTAGAATTAGATGCAATTCATAAACAAGTACAAAATTAATTGATTGTCTCAGATTGTAGAACTGCATGAAATTCAGAAACAAGTAACAATGTGATTGATCGTCTTATTTTTTAGAACAGCATAAAATTCAGAAACAAGAAATAATGTGATTTATCTTCTTATGTCTTATAACTACTTGAAGTTCATGAACAAGTAATAATGTGATTGATCATCTTATTTTCTAGATCTCTACAAATTTTATAAAAAAGTAAAAAAGTAATTGATCGTCTTACACTTTATAATTGTATGCAATTCAGATCCAAATGACAATATGAGCGATCATGTTATGTCTTAGAATTATATGAAATTTAAAAACAAGTTAAAAAGTAATTGATCGCCTTGTGTTTTAGAACTGCATGAAATTCAGAAAGAAGTAACAATGTGATTGATCGTCCTATTTTTTAGAACAGCATGAAATTCAGAAATAAGTAACAATGTGATTGATCTTCTTATGTTTTATAATGATACGAAATGCATAAACAAGTAAAAAAGTAATTGATCGTCTCACTTTTTAGAACTGTATGAAATTCATAAAAAAGTAACAATGTGATTGATCATTCTATGTTTTAGAACTCCATTTAATTTATAAATAATTAACAATGTGATTGAGCGTCTTATGTTTTAGAACTGTATAAAATTCATAAACAAGTAAGAATGTGATTGATCGTCTTGTGTTACAGAACTGCATGAAATTCATAAATGAGTAAAAATGTGATTGACTGTCTTCTGGTTTAGAATTGTATAAAATTCATAAACAAGTAAGAATGTGATTGATCGTCTTGTGTTATAGAACTGCATGAAATTCAGAATAAAATGCCAATGTGAGTGATCATCTTATGATTTAGAACTGTTTAAAGTTCATACAAAATCTTAATTGTCGTCTTATGTTTTCGAACTGAATGGTATTAGCAACATAAATGACAATGTGAGTATTCGCCTTATTTGTCACAACTCTATCAAATTCAGAAACGAATAAGAAGTGAGTGATCATCTTTCATTGCACAATTGAACATCTGATGCCAAGAACAATAATAAGAACAAGAATAAGTATGCAATCATAATAATAATAAGTACAATTTTTCAGAAATTGGAAAGAAGGATGCACATTTTTCCAAGTACCTAAAGTACGGATAATCCGTATTTGAAATTTTTTAATTCGTTTTTTTCGATATAATCATTCCTAATGAAAAAAGCAAATAAGTCAACGTGTAGTTTTATGTTAGCAAGGTAAATAGCTCCTGAATAACATTAACAATGCATTGAAAGTTTAGTAAATTGTTCGCACTTTTTATTATTTTTTGTTGTTGTTGAAAATATATCTTTAAGCGTTATCGATAAACGCTAGAAAAAGACGATATTCGCAAATTATAATAAAGAATTAGGCGTCAGCTTGGCCTGTGGTGACGACCGAGAAAATATTTTTCGCTATTTAAAAAGATCGTTAAACAATTTTGTATTAAAAAATTTAATTGCAAATGTGCTCGTGTTCAGAATTGCAAAAAAAAAAAAACACTGGGACTTGGATTGAAATAATCCGGATGTATGCGGTTCCGAGAATTAATGCCGCGGCTGTTTCGTGATGCGCGGAGATGCCAGTTTACGTTCACTTGGTTAGAAATTAGAATCAAGGCCAATGCGAGCCATGCTCAAGACCGTTCTTAATTCCAAGATCCAGTGTATTTCGGAAATGAGATGTCGCCTCCTAAGAGGATGTAGGTCATTTTTGTTGATCAGCTTTATTTTATTACTTGTCTGCTCATTTTAGAAATTCAGATTTAATTAAATGAGTGTAGGGTCCTGTTACTTTTTTTACTATTACATATGAATCATTTTTGTGCTATATTAAAAAACTTTGTTTCGAATTGAATAATTGTTGGAAAGCCATTTAATTTTGTAGCTGTTTCTAAAGAGCCTTATTTTTTGTAATATTAACATAATTTTTTCCTTATAATATCACGGAGTTAATAAAATTCTGCATCTATAAAGCTAATGTTAAAGGCAAAATTTCATTTTACTAGAAAGATTTTGCAGATGGATGCAAAATTCCAATGTTTTCAATAAATTGGAATAACTCTGAAAATAATGAACATTTTTCATATTTCTTTGTCTAATTTTGAAGTTGAGTCATTAAAGTTATTAAGCCATTTTAAGTTAAGTTTTTAAGTTTCAGTGTTTTAATAAATTGTTAAGTAATTTTTATAAGTTCTTCCGTGGATTCTACGCCAGGGTCGAACTTGATAAAAAAATAGTCGCCAAAATTTAAACAATGACTGTACGCAGCACACATCATTTTAAAAAATCAAAACAGTAATATTTTTCCAATTATTACTAAAATATACTTTTTAAATTTGGGACATTTTTGCACCAAGCTTGACCCTAGGGTGCGAAGAACTTTTCAAAATGTTAAGTAACTCAAAAGTTATTCCAATTTTTCGCAAACGTCTTAATTTGATGTTTTGTTTTTGCAATGTCGTCTTATAAAATTGATATTTTGCCTTCGACTTGAAATTATTAGCTTATTAACTTATTATTTTTTAATATAGCACTTAATAATTTACAAATATAATAGTCGAATTCTGCGAATTACATTTTATAAGAAAAGTTTAGGTTTATTTTACTCAAATCAACTGTTTGAAAATGTTGGAAAACATTTGGAAACTTATTAACAAACAAAATAAGTTTTGTTCATTGTTTAACCAATCACATTGCACAAAATATTATCCTTCTAATAGTTTATCTTAAAAAGCTTGTTTTTGTTTGGAACAAAAATTGATAAAGAAAATGAAAATTATAAATAATCTTTCCCATCATGTATAAATTTTCCGCCTGGGATACTATGATAAATATGTATGAAATTTGTTAATTAAAGTTAATTAAAAATACTATTTCTAGACGTAAAAAAGCAGAATAATTTAAACGATCTTTTTTTTGTTTGAATTTGATTTTTTTATTCAGTTTTTTGATTGATTGCTTAATATAAAATTAATAATGTATGTTTCTTTTTTAGTGGAAAATTTATGTTGTGGCTTAAAGGTCAACTGGTTGATTAAAAATTAATTTTTTGCTAATTGCATATTCATCATTTTAGTTGAAAATTAATTTTTTAAACTCTAAATGAACCTATTCTATTTATACTTGTAAATTTATCTTTTTAAATTAAAAATTCATTTGTTTTTTTTAATTCTTATTTTCCGGGTATTAAATTTAACTATATTATTTTTTGGTGGAAAAAAGTAAATTTTTTAACTCAAATTATGAATCTTCAACAAAAAAAAAAAAAAAAACATAAATAATTTTTACGAGAGCAGTTCAAATTTCCGCCAGGTAGTTGAATTTTTAACCACTAAAGGCGAATTCTCAAAAAAATGTTCAAAGAAAAAAAGTATAATTTTTAAAGCAACAGTTGAATCCTGAACCAATCATGATTTTTTTTGTCGAAACAGCTGCATTTTTTACAACAAATTTTAACAAGACAATTCAACCAAGTAGTTGAATTTTAAATAAGAAAGAATAATTTTTAACCAGAAAATATGAATTTTCAACAAAGTTTCTGAATTCTGAAGAGAAAAATGCTACCTATCTACAAAAGAGTTGAATTTTCGACCCGAAATATTTAAATTTTTGTTTTAAAAAAGTTAATTTTTAACCAAACATTTGAATTTTTAATAAAACATTTGAATTCTCAACCAAAAATATGAATTTTCTACCAAAAATTTGAATTTTCAACCAAATTGTTGAATTTATAAGCCAAAAAGATTTATTTTTCCACAGAGAAGATTAATGTTCTACCAAAAAATATTAATTTTTAACAAATTTTTTGAATTTTTAAGCGAATAAGGGGAATTTTCTAACAAAGAGTTTAATTTTAAACAAGAAGATATAATTTGCCAAGAAAAAAAAGTTCTGCAAAATAGTTAAATTTTGTTGTAAATAGTTAATTTTGTATAAAAATAGTTTTATTTTTAGCCAAACATGTGAATTTCAACAAACAATATTTATTTTCAACTAAAAAGTTAGTTTACAACCAAATTATTGAATTTATAAGCCAAAAAGATAAACTTTTCTACAAAAAAATTCAATTTTCAACCCGAGAATATTAGTTTTCAACTTAAACAATGAATTTTCAAGAAAAAAGATAAATTTTTAGCCAAAAGATCGATTTTTCAACCTGGATGATTGATGTTCTTTTAAAAAGACGATTTTTTGAATAAATATACATCTATTTTTCAGGTCCTTTTTCAAATTTTAAGGGGAAAACTGCGAATTATCTACTAAATAGTCGAATTCTCAGCCCGAAAATATAATCTTTCATCAAAAAAATCAATTAAAAAACAATTAAATTCTAGCAAAAAAGTAGAATTTTTCGTAAAACAGATGAATTTTTAAATCAAAAAGACAAATTTTCAAAAAAATAGATGAATTTTCACCCAAAAAAGATTTCAGTTGATTTATCAAGAAAAAATATATAAATTTTGGACAAAATGTGCATTTTTTTCGAAAATAATTAAAATTTCAACCCGAATGATGAGTTTTTAATAAAAAAGTTAAATTTTCAACAAAATAATAAAATTTATAACTAAACAAAAATATTACTTACAAGAATATTATGAATAATTTAAATATCTGAAAAAATAGTTTTTCTATGATTTTAAGAATCAAAATATTATAACTGATGCCATTTCAAATAAAAAACATTATTTATTGTGAAAAATGTTAAAATTCACAAAAAAAAACATTAATTTTAACCATTTTTTTTGCAATTGACTTTTTTCTAACCGTCGCTTCTTACAAAATTTTGAAAAATGATTGCATTTTAAAATTTACGGCTAATAATTATATTTTAAGATTGATTAAAATAAATTATTTTTTAAATTGATAAGAAGCGACAGTTAGTTAAAATTCAATTTAAAAAACATGGTTAAAATTAATGTTTTTTTGGTGAATTTGAACATTTTTCATAAAAAAAATAATGTTTTTTATTTTAAATGACATCAGTTATAATATTTTTATTCTTAAAATCGTAAACTATTTTTTCAGATATCTGAATTTTGGCACGATAACTACCTTAAAATTCAAATACCAGAATCTAAAACTTCGAAAATTTTGAACCTAGAATCTTCAAATTAAAATATAAATTTTCTTAAATTTTGTCTTCTTACTCTCTAAATATGAATCAGTAAAAAAATTCACTGATTGAAATAGTTGTTAGGCATTTCATTGACTTATTTCGGACTTATTCACTAATTATTTCAGTAACACCAAAGTAAATCATGTGAATCATAACCTCTAAGTTTTAAAGTTAGGCGTTATTACTCTTTTACTTAAGTAGCAAACGGAATTCCTCAATTAAATATTTGTTTTTATTTTCGGACTGACAGTCTGTTGAATTAACTGCGGAAAAAATATACTCTAACTAGAATCAAAAGTACTTACTTAACGGGTAAAATAAGTGAGGTTATTTGTCATATAAAGGCATTGAAACTTTGCACCTTACTTAATATTTGATAATATTCATGAGTTTTAAGCTTTTGCTGTGATTATTTGATTGAATGCTGCTAACTCTCAAAAGTGTTTACTTCACTGAATGAATAAGTAACTTTTCCCTGACATTTCACTGATTCAGATTTAGAGAGTAGACAGTTATGTAAAATTATAGAAATTCGCTAAATTTGGCAAGATTTTTGTTCAAAATCTTTATTTTTATACATTAAATAAAGTTGCGACTTTGAAAATTAATACTTTAAAATTCATATTAACTCGTCTCTACAATTACCTGCGACTTGTTTCATTCGCGAATTAAAGAACGTTCCCTTATGAACGCCCCTTTGAAGAACAAACCCGCTTCATCAACTGGTCAAATTCCCAACCATTCCACAACCATCCACAATCCACAACAGTTTCAGACTTTCAGTCAGTCACTTTCAGTACGCGGCGTGGCTCTAAGCCGAGCGCACGCTATTTTCTTTGTTCTATTGAATGTGTACTTTGCTCATTTCCTCCAAAAACAACGACTTCTTTTCAATCCGGCTGATTATTATAATCAAAAAAAAGAAAGTTCCCTCGACAGTGTTGCCTAAAACCGAAGAACTTATTTGTTGACAGTTCCAATTCTTCAATAATCCTACATTAAAGTAATTATGGGGCTCCAATCATACTGATTCTGCTGATGGAGTTTAATCTACAGTCTGTTCACATACTGCATTCCTGAAGTTTCTTTTCAAACCTCGGATATCACACTTGCGGTATCTTCTCGAAGATATCTTTTTATTGACCAAGCATAACTGAATAATTTTATTATATGAGGAGCCCCCGAGGATCGCAGAAAATAGCTGGACGTCTAGAATTGAATTTTGAAACTGAAATTCGGAAATAGAAAATACATGTGTGGATTATGGTGTCAGATGTGTAGCGGCAAGTTGATTTATGATTCGATCTCTTCGCAGTAATGAGTGCGACTTAAGCTCTGCCACCAAGCAGACCAATTTTAATTCATTAGTGGGGCGACCCGTGTGACCCTCTGGACTGCGTCGTACCCGGTTAAGTGAATTAGTTTGTTTGACTCAATTTACACGAAGCTTTTGGAAAATACAATTTGCTAGGACAATGAACAACAAATCAAGCCATCATCAACATTACCAGCATTGGAGAGAGAGTTAAGCCCAGTATAATTGTGCCCCTCATTCCCTGGCACTGCGATGACCACTTCAAACTTCTATTATAGACCACTGCAAAACAGACTTTGAGTAATGAAATAAATGTCAAACCTGCTCGGTTGACCTACATCATGAAGGTAAATATAGGAGCTTAAAATGTAAACTGAATTAAAGTAAATTTTGAAAGGTAATTCTTCTTAATTAGAAAGTTTACAATTATGTTTCTGGTTCAGAATTCCTTTCTTTTGAATAAAATTTTTATTATTTATAATAAGTTTATTAAAATTTCAAATATTTTGTAAAAAATCCGACTTCTTCATCGAAAGTTGAACTTTTTGGATAGAAAATTCAACTTTTTTGGTAGAAAAGGCGCACGTTTCTTGATTCAAAATAAACTTTTTTGTTGAAAATTTAACTTTTCTAGTTGAAAATGTAAAAGTATTGTGAAAAATTTGTCTTTTTGGCTTGAAATTCAAGTTTCGGATAGAAAATTTGGCCTGTTAGATTTTGTTTTGTTATGTAGTTAGAAGTAAAGTATTAGAAGTAAATTATTTGTTAAATATTCTTTTTTTTTTGGTCGAAAATTCAACTTTTTAGGTAGAAAATTAATATTTTTTGGTAGAAAAGTCATGTTTCTTGATTGAAAATGAACTTTTTTTGTGAAAAATTTAACTTTTCTTTTGTTATGAAAAAGTCTTCTTTCTTGGTCGAAGTCGTATTTCTTTCTGAAACTTAACTTTTTTCAAAATTACACTGTCTGTAAAAAAATTTGCCCTTTTGACTCAAAAATTCAAATTTGTGGTTGTAAATGCAACGGGTTTTGATTTAAATTTAGTATTTGTTCTTTCATTATTTTATTTAATTATTTTTTTTAGAGCTTAATTATGTTGTTCAAAAGTCGATTTTTTTATTTAAAATTAAGAATTTTTTAGTTAAAATATCAACTATTACATTTTTCATATACTTGATTTTTAAAAAGTTCGTTCTTTTGGATTGAAAATTAAAATTTTTTTGTTTAAAAATGCATTTTTGTATCGAAAATTTAACTTTTGGGATTGAAAATTCAACTGTTTTCTCTTCTTCGACCAAAAAATTATTTGAATAGTGTTATTTTTCTCCTAGTCTTCTGTTTTTGGTGCAAAAATTCCCTATTATATAGTTGGTCCAGAATTAATCTCTTTTAGTTAAAAATTCTAGTATTTGATTAAAAAGTTATTTATTCTGTTAAAAATTCAACTGTTTTGTAAGATAGTCGTCTTCTTGGTCGAAAAGTCGTATTTCTTTTTGAAACTTAATTTTTTTCAAAATTACACTGTCTGTAAAAAAATTTGTCCTTTTGACTTAAAAATTCTACTTTGTGGTTGTGAATGCAACGGGTTTTGATTTAAATTTAGTATTTGTTCTTTGATTATTTAATTTAATTATTTTTTATTGAGTTTAATTATGTTGTTGAAAATTCGAATATTTTATTTTAAATAATCGCTGGGGCTTACGTCAACAATTTCTACAAAATTTTATTCAAAATTAAAAATGTTTTTAGTTATAATATCAACTATTAAATTTTTTAACTACTTGGTTTTCAAAAAGTTCGTCTTTTTGGATTAAAAATTTATATTTTTTTGTTTAAAAATGAACTTTTTTTGTCGAAAATTTAACTTCTTGAATTGAAAATTCAACTGTTTCCTCTTTTTCGACCTAAAAATTGTTTAAATAGTGTTATTTTCCTCATAATCTTCTTTTTTGCTGCAAAAATCCACTATTATATTTTCCGTTCAAAATTAATCTCTTTTAGTTAAACTTCTACTATTTGATTAAAAATTTAATTATTCTGTTAAAAATTCGACTATTTTGTTAAATAGTCATCTTTATTGGTCGAAAATTCAATTTTTTTTTATAGAACCCTAATATTTTTTGGTAGAAAAGTCAAATTTATTGTTTGAATTTTAACTTTTTTTGTCAAAAATTAAACTGCCTTTAAAAAAATTCGTCTTTTTGGCTTGAAATTTTAGCTTTTTGATAAAAAATGCAACGGTTTTTTATTTAAATTTAATATTTTGTGCTTAATTATTTTATTTAATTATTTTTTATTGAGTTTAATTATTATTTTGAAACTATAACTTTTTATTTAAAATTTAAATCTTTTTCAGTTGAAATATCATATATTAAATTTTTTAATTACTTGGTTAAAAATGCAACTGATAGGTTAAAAATTCCACAATTTTCTTCAAAAAAATGTCTTTGTGAAAAATTCAACCTCTTTGTTGAGCAGTTCTCTTTTTGGATAGAAAATTCGGCCTTTTGAATTGAAAATTAACATTGTTTTTGTTAAAAATGAACTCTTTTGTTGAATTATTAATTTTTTTAAATAAAAATTCAACTGTCTTCTCTTTTTTGACATCAAAATTGTTCAAATAGTGTTATTTTACTTTTAATCATATTTTTTGTTGGAAAAGTGTACTATTATATATTTTTTATTTTATTAAAAATTGAGCTATTTTGTGCAATAGTAATCTTTTTGGTCGAAAATTCATAATTTTTATAGAAAAGTCATGTTTCTTGATTGCAAATGAACTTTTTTTTGAAAATTTAATTTTTCTAGTTAAAAATGTAACTGCATTTTTAAAAGTTCGTCTTTTTGGCTTGAAATGCTTCTGTTTTGTTGATCATTTATAGGTCTGGATAAAAAATTCAGCCTTTTGGATTGTTTAATCTTATTCTAAATCTTTTGTTATGCAAAAGTCTACTATTATATTTTTGTTTCAGAATTAATCTCTTTTGATTGAAAAGTCAATTATTTGATTAAAAAGTTAATTATTCTGTTAAAAATTTAACTATTTTGTTAAATAGTCATCTTTCTTAGTCTAAAATTTGTTTTTTTAAATAAAAAAATAATATTTTTTAGTAAAAAAGTCATATTTCTGTGTTGAAAAGTAACAATTTTGTCCAAAATTGAACTGTCTTTCAAAAAATTCCTCTTTTTGCCTTAAAAATTTAACTTTTTGATTGTAAATACAACGGATTTTGATTGAAATTTAATATTTTTTGTTTGATTATTTAATTTATGTTGTATTAAGTTTAATTATTTTTTTGAAAATTGCACTATTTTTTAAATTTAAAATTAAACTCTTTTTTTAGTTGAAATATCAACTATTACATTCTTTAATTACTTGGTTAAAAATACAACTACTTGTTTAAAAATGAACTTTTTTGTTGAAAATTTAACTTTTTAGATTGAAAATTCAACTGTTTCCTCTTTTTTGACCTAAAAATTGTTTTAAAAGTTTTATTCTTCTCTTCATTTTCTTTTTAGGTTCAAAAGTCTACTATTTGTTTCTAAATTAATCTATTTTGATTGAAAAGTCAATTATTTAGTAAGTATTCGTCTTTTTTTGGTCGAAAATGTAACTTTTTAGAAAGAAAATTCATCTTTTTTTGGTAAAAAAGTCATGTTTCTTGATTGAAAATGAACTTTTTTGTGAAAAAGTAAACTTTTCTGGTTCAAAAATCAATTTTCTTTTGCCTTGGATTGAAACTTTATCTTTTTTTTTGTGTTGAATATTCGTCATTTTTGATTGAATTTAACTGTGTATTATTTAAAATAAAAATATTGTTTGTTATATAAACTATTATATTTTTCGATTAGAATTCATTGTTTTGCTTGGAGCTTCACCTTTTTTTATTGAAAATATAATTATTTTGTTGAAAACCCTTATCTTTTGATAGAATTTAAATAATTTTTGGTTAAAAACACAACTGTTTGAATAAAAATTTGCCTGTTTTGGTTCAGTATTCAACAACTTTCTTGAAAATTCATAGTTTTTTTTTTGAAAATCAACTTTTTTGTTAAAAGTCAATATCTTTGAGTAAACACTTCTTGAACTTTTCTGTACCAAATTCATCTTTCTGACTTAAAAATTTAACTGTGTTAAAAATAAATTTTTATTATGAAAAATCATATTTTTTTTTTACGAAAAATTAGATATTTGGTTAGGCAGGTTCAACAATTTTGTAGAAAATCGTCTTTTGTCTTAAAATTGCACCAGTTTCATAGAAAGTTCAATTATTTCCTCAAAAATGCAAATGCTTGGTTAAAAATTAATCTGTTTTGTGTAATGATTCAACTCTTTTGTGGATTTTTAATTTTATTTTCGTTTACAAATACAACAGATTGACTAAAAATTAATCTGTTTGGGTTGAGGTTTTAACTATTTTCTTGAATATTCAACGTTTTTGGTTGAAAATTAATTTAAGATTAAGGAAATTAAAAAAAATCTCTGTTCAAATGTAGAATTATAATTTTTTTTACAAATTTCTCTTTTTCCAATACAGATTTATAATTTTATTTCAACAATTTCCTGTTCGAAATCAGACATTTAACTGACTGCAATTTAGAGTGTCGATAATCTAAAAATTGATAGTTGGGAATTTTTTAAATTTGACAAGACAAAAAGTTGATTGATTGAAAAGGAAAGTAACGTTTAAAGGATTTTTAAATCGTGATAATTTAATATGTTATAAATTATCTAAAGAAATTGGACAATCAAATTAATTATTGTTTCATTACGGATTTGTTTTGCAAAAAATTTTACTCGTATTTATTTATCATTAAAATCGAGGGAAATAATCAAATTAAATAACCTAAAAAGAGGTTTTATTTGATGGTGTAATAATATAAACAGGTTTGGCATTCTATTTTTAGAACAGAAATCTCGTTTCAGTTGAATTAAATTTAAATCGAATTTGAATTGATGTAATTTATGTGGCAGGCTCTCCAGATTTTCAGGAACTTGGCCGTTCTATTTTGTTGTACGTTCACAATACGTGAAATGAGTTTAAAATAAGCAACCGGTTTCAGTTCTACACCGTTCAAGACCTCCAGGCAAAAGTTGGCATATTGTCAACCTTTTTGAAAACGGTCCAAAGCCTTTGATTATTTTTAAGTATCCAGTGAAAGTACAGAAAATATAGTCAAAAGTATTGTTGCTCAATGCCGATTTCAAAATTATCGATAGTGTGTTATTCAAATTGTAGTTTAACTTTTAATTGAATGGAAATGTAGATTGTTCAAATCTTTACTTTATTTTCGACTTATTTTTGAACTTAATTATTTTATACCTAAGCGGTATAACCAATAAAAACATTTCTCAACCGTTTTGAATGCCAGTGCGTTTTAAACTAGAATTTTTATAAATAATACAGATATTTTTATTAAAAGCTTCCAAATAGGGGAATTAACACCTTTTGAAACTTTGGATGATTTCGTTTTAGATATTTAAAAAAAATTCTATATTAATTGTACATGTTATGCAAATGTTTATTCGTAGCTTTCAATTATTTATTCTATTGTTACATTGCTCATTTCTAATGTTATCTATCATCTAATTGCACAACATTTTATGTTGAAATCGCTGGAAATTGAAATCAGCGCAATTGCAGAAGAAGCAGATCAACTAAAAATACTCTCAAGTTCAAGTGTTTTAAATTTAAAGCTTTCCTTTCTTATCATATTTTAAACAAACTTCAAAATAATCGATTCAAAGTTGAAATTCTTACAAAAGTTTACACTTTGAATTTTTAACACTTTTGACATTTTTTTCCTTTTTTTAGGGGCTTTTAAGTTTTAAAATAAAAAATTTTAAATTCCAAGCCTGAAAAATGGATAAATTTCTAAATTTGAGTCCCTTTAAATTTGTATAAAGAAATGAAAAATCATTTATGATGAATTGAGTATGAATTCATTTTTAAATATAAAATCGGGAAATTTTATTGGTCAGAGAAAAGTCAGTGGTTTTGAAGAAAGTATTGTAAAAGTCGTGTGAAATTAAAAAATTTTAATTTTGTAATTTTCGTATTCGGTTTGTAAAAATCGCAGATTCAGTTTGCAAGAGCAAATTCAATTTATTTGTATTTGTTAAAATCATAATTTTTGGTCTAAAATTTAATTGTATTGTTAAAAATTGTCCTTTTTGGGATAAAAACAACTTAACTATTTTCGTAGAAAATTCATATTTTCGTGTTAAACATTGAAATATTTTATGGATGAAAATTTAACTATTTTGTAGATGTTGAAAATTCGTCTTTTCTGTTTAAAAATTTATCTCCGTAGCTAGAAATGTAATCGTTTTTTCTTTTGTTAAAAATGCAAATTTTTGTTTGAAAATTATTATTTTTTGGTTAACGATTCAACTATTTTGTTTGTAAAATCGTCTTTTTTTTCGAATTTAACTGTTTTTTATTTAAAATAAAAACCTATTTTGCTTGAAATATCTACTATTACATTATTTGTTGTAAATTCATTTTTTTTATTGAAAATTAATTTTAACTGAAAATTTTATCCATGCCAGTTGAAGATTCATTATTTTATTTAAAGATGCATCTCGTTGTTTGAAAATTGTACTACTTTGTTCAAAACTTATTTCTTTTTTTGGTTGAAAATGATTATTTTTTCGAAAAAAAATTCAACTTCTTGAGGAAATGTTTTCATGAAAATTTATTTGTTGAAAATGTGACTCTTTAATTTGGAAATTCCACTTTTGAATTGAAAGTTGAACTACTTTGTTAAATAAATTTTTTTATTAATGAAGGTTTAAAAATGTTAGCTAAAAATTCATCGTTGGTTGAAAGTTATACTATTTTGCTGAAAATTTTTGTTTTTGGTAGGAAATTATTATTTGTGGGTTGAAAACTCAACTCTTTTGTACAAAAGTTTGTAACTTTTTGGTTAATAGCTTATTTTTTTCCGGTAGAAGTTGAATAGTTTTGTAATTTTAGTTAAAAATCTAATTCTTTGGTTGATAATTCGCTTTTTTTGTTAAAAATTAATCTTTCTGATTAAAAATTAGATTTTTTAGTTGAGATTCCATCTTAGCAAGCTGGAAATTTAATTTTTTTTTAAACTGTATTCTTTTTGTTGAAAATTCAACTCTTTGATTGAAGATTCTTTTTTTGAAATACCAACCTTTATATTTTTCGTTAAGAATTCATTATTTTGTTGAAAATTCGTTTTTTTTTGTTGAAAATTAATCTTCTTGTTTGATAATTCGTCTGTTTGGTTAAAAATTCATCTTTGTAGTTTGAAAACTTAATTCTTGATAGAAAATTCGGTTTTTTTAAATGCCAGGTTTTATAATTTTTGTTATGAATGATCTTTTTATTGAAAATTCTACTTAACGGGTTGAAAATTCATCTTTTTAGATGAATCAAATGATATTTTATTAATAATTGAGTAAGTATTTATTTATAGATTCAATTCATTTATTTTGTTAAACATTCGTCTATTTGGACAGAAAATTTTTCCTTTGAGAATTACACTTTCTCTTTTTTAGTTGTAAATTCAACTATTTTAAAAAAATTATATCATTCAGTAAAAAGTGAAACTATTTTTGGTTTTAGTTTAATCTTTTTTGTTTGAAAATTCGACATTTTAATTGGAAATTCATCTTTGTAGTTTTAAATCTAAACAATTTGTTGAAAACCTCCACTATTTGATTAAAAAATTGAATTGATCGGTTGAAAATTAAATTATATTATTAAAAATTCAATATTTTGGTCGACAATTATTTAACTGTTTTGTTGGTAATTTGTCCTTTTGCATTGAAAATTCATCTTTTATGTCAGTGAACTTAAAAAGATTAACTTTCTTCAAAAAATGGAATAGTAATTAAATTTGCATTTAAAAAATTCAATTGAAAAAACTGATTTTCTACGAAAGAGTTGAATTTTTAAACTTGGAAAGATTATCTTTCGACCAAAAATGGAATAGTTAAATTTTCATAAAAAAATTTTTTCAATATAAAAAAATAATAAGAGTTTTTAACTAAACAGTTAAATTTTTAGTTAGAACCATTAATTTTCAACATAAAAAGATGAATTTTCAACCAAAAATGCAATAGTTGATACTTAAAACAAAAATATTTTATTTTTAAACGAAAAACAGTTTATTTTAGACAATAAAGACGAATTTTCAACTAAAACAAATTAATTTTCGACAGAATACATACATCGTTAACCAACAAAATTGCTTTCTTATCAAAAATGGCGAATTCTCAACAAACAAAAAAAGTTTTCAAAAGGATATTAAAATTTTGAGCCAAACGGATTAATTCAAAATTTAACTCTCTTAAAAACATTATATAATTTGGTAAAGATGCAACGGTTTTTGGTTGAAGTTTAATCTCTTTTGTTTAGAAATTCGAGCATTTAATTGAAAATTCTTCTTCGTAGGTTGAAAACGTAACAATTTTTTTTAAAGCCTCAACTATTTGGTTAAAAATTGAATTAAACTGTTGAAAATTAAACTATTTTGTTAAAAAGTAATTATTTTAGTCGATGATTATTCAACGGTTTGTTGAAAATTCGTCCTTTTGCATTGAAAATTCATTTTTATTTTATAAATGTCCTTTTTTATTGTTGAACTAATTTAATAATTTAAAGTTTGTGAAATTTAATTTAAAATTGGTTTAGTCCGCTTATACAAGGTTTTATGACAAACATTTTAGGAGATTGAGATTCTTGTCTTTGAATGTTAAACATGTTGAAATTGCAAAATTCAAAGTATCAAAATTGGAATGTTTTACTAATTTTTAATAGAGGCGTACGTTTAAATGTTGGAACACACCGGTCCAAACTTTAACTTAGCGTCTTCGAAACCGGTTTCACTCTTGCATCTTGTGTCACAATATAATTTTGCTCGAAGAATGCAGTTGGATCAGCTAATTAATGTTGTTTATTTTTCTGTTGGAGATGCACTCGCCCGCTTGTTCAAATGTTAATTGAGGGGTCTTTATTCTACTATCAGGACGAGTTGAGAATTTTCATAAGTGAATCAAATCTGTGTCAAGTGAGATAAGATTGGCCTTCTTTACAAAAAAGTAAAAAAAAGCTTTATTAGCGTTTTTCGTGAACGGCAAGAAAAAACACAGATATTTAAATATTAATTTTGCCTGAAGTGAAAGAAAAAATGATATCTAATGAAGATTTTGTTAATTCCATATAAAAATAGTATAATATTAGTTCGTTTTTCATTAATTAAAGTTTAATTTGCGAATTGTTTTTCAGGTTTTTAGTTTCAAAAGACAAGGCTATTGTATTCAAGAGATAATTTTCGTTTGCCTCGGTAACAGGATATTGTGTGCATTATTAAGGCCAGCACATCTATGTGCTTATCCTCCAAGAGATAGCACTTATTATTGCAAAAATTATATAATAAAATGACAGAAAAATGTTGAATATTTTATTATGTTTTCTTGTTTGGAAAATTATTTACAAATTTAAAATAAGTTCGATTTCTATTTTTTGCGAAATATTAGTTTAGTCGACTTTTTCAAGTAAGATATTCAGTTTACAATGCGTAATTATAAAGTCTTTTACTCACAAAATTTTCCATTATAGATTCTCATTTTTTAGCATACATTTTTAATGAAAAGAATTTTATTCTTAGTTTTGAAGACTTAAACAATTAGAAATCAAAAGCGTTGGAAATTGAAAAATGCCGATAAAAAGTTTATTTTTTATTTTTTAAATAAAAATTTATGTTAGACTATTTTTTTGAAATTAGCAATTATAAATGAAATATGAAAACTTAAATGTTTGAAATAGAAAGCCTTGAAGCGTTAACATTTTTCATAGAGCTGCTCTTAGACTTCGAAATTGTTCTATTTAAAAAAATTAAATTTGCAAGTAAAATTGTGGAATTTCTATGTATAAATAAAAATTGAACACTTATTAATTGTAAAACAATGAAGTAAGTTTATGATATAATTAGAATGTTTTAGAGAAATTTAAAAACGAATTTAAAACTTTAAATTATTTTATTTAATTTAAACATTTTAAATAATTTTGAAAGATATTTAGAAGTTGTTAAAAAATTTCGAAAACATGTTAAAATTTAACAAGATTTTACATTTTTTAAGGAAAATATAGATACTTGAAGATTTCAAAATAAAATTTAAAAGCTTCTTAAGGAATTAGAAAGGTTTTGAGTTGATGAAAAAAATGTCTTAAGAGTCGTGGGAAAAAATAAAATGTTTTTATTTATTTTTTAATAATTTAAAGAGAATGTTTAAAAATATTTCAATACAAAAACAAGTTTTGATACATAAATAACACGCAAATACTCATCAATTGGAAACTATTTAAAATTAAAAGTATTTAATTAAAAAGTTTAACTTTCATTTTAAAAATTTTCATTATTAACAAAAAACGATGAAATTTTTACCAAAAGAGATGAATTTTTAAATCAAAATAAGGAATTTTCTACAAGAGTTGAAATTTTAACGAAGCAAGATATTTCTGTTAATGTAGAAAGAAAACAAAATGAATCCAAAATGTTGAATTTAAAAGACAAAAAGATGATCTTTTTACAAAACTGTTGAATTTTCAACCAAGAAGAATTATTTTCTACCAAAAATCACGAATTTTCGACAAATTACATATATTTTTAAGCAAATATTTGAATTTTTAAGTTTGAAAAGATTAACTTTCAACCAAAAATGGAATAGGAATTAAATTTTCATTGCAAAAAAAAGTTTCAATTTAAAAAACGAATTTTCTGCAAAAGAGTTGAATTTTCAACCAAATAGTTGAATTTTTAATCTTTAAAAGATTATCTTTCAACCAAAAATGGAATAGTTAAATTAAAAAGAAAAATTCTATAAAACAGTTGATTTTTTAACCGAATGATATGAATTTTTATTAAAAAAATTCAATTTCCAACCAAAAATTTGAATTTTTAACTAAATATTTTAATTTTGAATGAAAACAATTAATTTTCAGCACAAAAAGATTAATTTTTATCAAAAAATGTAATAGCTGATACTTCAAACAAAAAATATTTTAATATAAATTAAAAAACAGGTGAATTTAACCCACAAAGACAAGTTTTTAACAACAAAATTGAATTCTCAACTAAAACAAAATAAATTTTCTACCAAAAAAAGGAATTGTCAACAAAATACATACATTTTCAAAAAGATATTTAAATTATAAACCAAAAGGATGAATTTTCTACCAAGAAAAACGAATTTTGTACAAAATTCAGGAATTTTCAACTAAAAATTATACATTTTTAACCAGAAATAAAAGAGTTAAATTCTGATTTTAAAAAATGAATCTTCAACTAAAAGTGAAACATAATTTTCTACAAAAAAGTTGAATTTTCAACCAAAGAAATACTTTTTTTATTAAGGTAATTAATCTTCAACTAAAAAAATTAATTTACAACAAAGTAGTTCTACTGAAATTAAATTTTTTAAACCAACATAAACTTTAAAAAAAGCTAATTATGCAACAAAATTGCACAAGCAGGCTTAAGAATTATGTTCCAATTTAAGAATTATGTTCCAATTTGTGAAAGATAATTGCACAAAAAGAGTTAAAATAAGGAATTATGTTTTCAAATAATACTGTCAAGCGTCTCATTAGAGACAGATATATGACAATTGAAGAAAGAGGGAAAAAATTCTTGGTAAACCATAAAAAAATTTGGTTCAACTTTTGTCCAAATAGTTGCATTTTTACCAGATTATTGAATTTTCGAGCCAAAAGTATGACTTCTACAAAACAGGTAAATTTTCAACAAAAAGTATAATTTTCAGAAACAAATTAATTTTTGAAAAGAAAATTTAATTTTTTTGAATTTTTACAAAAAGAAATGATTTTTATTATAAGACTGAAAAGAAATTTGTTTCATGAATAATGTTAGGCAATAAGAGTATTAATAAATAAAATAAATTTAAATAGACACTAAATTCATGATTCATTTCTTGAAAGAACTGTTTTATTCAAATTTGTATAAAAATAATACATTAAATATTACAACTTTTTTTGATTTGCTTCTTTTCCTATTTGGAAAATGTATTAATCAAAACAGATCGGTTCAGAATCATCCACGAAAGAAAAAATTTCAAACCAAACAGCCGAATATTCAATAAAATAGTTAACTTTTTAATTAAACCAAATTTTTTAGTCAAGAAAAAAACTATGAATAAAATTTTTGAATTTTCAAGCCAAAAATAGGAATTTTTAACAAAACAGTTGAATTTTCAACGAAAAAGGATGACTCTTTAATAAAATTGTTGAATTTTCAACCAAATATTTTTATACGAGAAATATTTTTCACTACGTGGCCTGTAGAGGAAGTACTGCTGAAAATTAGGATTATTATCGGTTGTTACTTGCTTCGCAAACAAAAACAAACGATAATAACTTTTAAAAATAGAACGAAAACTTTTGTGTAATTTTTTTTACAATAGCGTCTAAAGATAATATTAGCTGCGTCATAATGATATATTATCGGTTTGCGGCATAAAAACTTTGGCCGTCAGTAATATACACACGAAGACGTTTCAATTGTTACAGTTTATTACTTGCTAACCATCCAAGTGAGGCCTAGTGTATTGACAGTTTTGATACTTACATTCCTCGTTAAATTCTTTATTGAGAATGTGACGAAGTTCTTCATTAAAAGTAATTATTTATTTCAATTTAAACATTTATATCTTGTAAAAGGTTTTATTTTCCGTTAAGAAAAATATACAATGCGAGTAAGGTTTAGAAGGAATTTTGCTACTAAACAGTTTGTTATTTATCAAGGTCTATTTTATATTTTGTTCATTGCAGAATAAATAAAGAGATTTCAGCGCACTTTTTGTATACTGTGTTAATTTTTTTATCAACTTTTTTTTCCCAAGATTTCAAAATGTTTCAAAATACTTCAAAGATTTTATAATATTTGAAAGGATTTTAACATTTAAAATAGATTTCACAGATTTCAAAGATCTAAAAAGGATTTCAAGGATTTAGAATATTTTAATGATTTTAAATTAATCAAAAGATTTCAGAAAGATTAAGATTAGACAAATATTGCAAAGAGTTATTAAGGAATTTAAAAGTTTTCAAGAAATATTTCACAATTATTTTAAAGATTTCATGAAGTTTTCAAAATATTTCAAACATTTTAAACAATTGCGAAATGTTTAGAATATTTCATATAAGCAATATTGCATAAGAGTTTGAAAATATTTCAAGAATTTCAAAGATTTCGAAAAGGTTACAGTACGACAAAATGCAAAACATTTCAAAGATTTTAAATGAGTTCACATTTTTATTTAGAAAATTTAAAAAGGTTTCAAATATTCCAGTAAATTTAAATAATTTTAAAAGATGTAGGAAAGATTTCACAAGCTTTTAAAATAATTTCGAAGGATTTTAAGAGAATGAAAAAAATTAAAAAGATTTCAGATAATTTCAAAGGCAAACTTTAGAAGATTTAAAAAAATTCTATTATTTCAAACGAACTCAAAAGTTTTTACAACGAAAGATTGAAGAAAGATTTCACAAAGATTTCAAAGATTTCAAGGATTTCAAAAATTTCAAGGATTTGAAAGATTTTACAAATATTTCGATAAAAAAGTTTTTAATAACTTCAAAAGATTTCAACAAGTTCATTAGGATTTCAAAACTTTTTTGAAAATTTCAAAGATTTCAAAGATTTAAAGATTTTGAAAGATTTTACAAAAATTTTAAAAGATTTCACAAAGATTTTAAATATTTCAAAAGTTTTCAATAAACTTACAAAGATTTCAAAGTTTTTTAAGGTTTTAAAAGACTTTACAAAGAGTTTAAAATACTTCCAAGATTTCACATATTACGACTTATGTTAAAAAAATATTAAGAATTTTTTTTTTATTCTGTTTTCTTTAGAAATTGTTGGCCAATAAAAAAATTTTACATTTTCATCTTTTTTATGTGTGACAAACCATTATTTGATTATTATTTAATGTAAAACAAGGAAACCTTGAAATACTTGATTTCTTGAGCAGAAAAATATGGAAAAGACCTTGAATTTTATTCCTAGAAATCGTTAAACATCCTGCGATTAATAAAATTCCCGAATTGGAAAAATGCCGAATTATAAAATTAGCGAATTTAAATCATTAAAAATATTAATTGTAATTTAATGAATTTTATAAATAAAAATGGTTTCTTTGCTTAAATTTAGAAATGTTCTATTTTGGATATTTTATAATTCGATAATTTTATTATTCGGGAATTGCCAAATTCGGTAATATTATGAACTGCTTGGAAATTTCTACAAAACTGTTGAATCTTCAACCAAGAAGAATTATTTTCTACCAAAAATCGCGGATTTTCGACAAATTACATACATTTTATTATTCGGGAATTTTAAAATTCGGTAATATTATAAATTGTTAGTCTGTTGAATCTTCAACCAAGACAAATTTCGACAAATTACATAAATTCTGAAGCAAATATTTGATTTTTTAAGCTTGAAAAGATAAATTTTCAACAAAAAATGAAATAGTAATTAAATTTTCAGTTTAAAAAAAATTCAATTTTAAAAACGATTTTTCTACAAAAGAGTTGAATTTTTAAGCAAATATTTGAATTTTTAAGCTTGAAAAGCTTTAAGTTTTAAGCTTCACATTTAAAAATTCTGTAATTTTTATGATATACACTCGAAATTTCTTAAATTTGGAAGACTTAGAATTTAAAAGTTAAATTTTGATCTTTAAATTCATAAAAATCACAATTAAAGGATTTTTTATTTATCTATCTTTAAAAATAGAGATTTTTTGTAGATGATTGATTTGTAGATTTATTGATGTATATTTATGTAGATTTATCAATAAAATTTTTGAAAAAAAGGAATTTTTAACAAAACAGTTTAATTTTCAACGAAAAAGGATGACTCTTTAATAAAAACGAATTTTATTATTCGATAATTTTATTGTTCGGGAATTTTACAGTGTCGGGAATTTTATTTTTTGAGATTTATCAGCCGCCCCGTGAATAATTTAATAAGCAAATTTGGACAGCTTCTAGAATAAAAAATTCTTAGGAATATCTCAGAAATTTAGAAAAGCTTTTTTTTTAATTGAGAAATTTATATTTCCTACTAAAATATTCCCACAGTTGCATCCAACTCTTGAGCTACAACGCTTTTACATTAGTTATCTGACAAGGCATTTTAGATTCGAAACTCAAGGGTGGCTTATAAAAGTTAAAAAAAAATCTTTTGAAAGGTACCTAATCTTTTATTGATGCACTTCAGCCATGTTCTGTTTCATTTTACTTTGAATCAATTTAGCAAATCTTAGATAGTCACCAATTATTTTAAATTAATGATCTTCTCCATTTATAAACCAGATTCCAATGTTCAATTCATATGCCAATAAATTATAACAGGGTGGTCGTAGTTCAGTAAAAATCTGGAAATCACGAAAAAGTCAGAGATTTTGAAAAAGTCTTTCAAAAGTCATGGAGTTTCGATAATAAGTTTCAGGAATAATAAATTTTATATTTTTTAATTCCTTTTATAAAATATTGCATGTTAAAAATGTTAAAAAATTAAGATTCCGATATTTAAATATTAATAGTTAGGGTAAATGAAATATTTGTCAAGGATAAGTCGGGAAATTGTGTAAATAAAGTTTTGCAGTCATCCTTATATATTATTCTCGTTAGTAATTTATTTGTCTTGTATTTAGCATTTCTATTTCTTTTTTTTTGTAGTTTATTCCTTCTGACGATTATATTTTTGTCTAAAAATTGTATCATTTCGTTGAAAATTCCATATCTTTGGTAGAAAATTCGTTGTTTTTTTCGGTAGGAAAACTAATCTTTTTGGTTTAAAATTTCCTCTTTTTCGGTTAAAAATGAAACTTTTTGGTTGAAAATATACTTTTTTGTTCAAGATTCATATTTTCAGTTTGAAAATTCAATTGTTTTACAAAAAATTCTTTTTTTCTGTCTAAAAAATCTTTTTGGTCGGAAAACTCATAATTTAATTTAAAAATTCATCTCTTTGTTTGGAAATTGGACTATTTTGCTAAAATTTTGTTATTATTTTTTTAAAGAAATTTAACTTTTTTTACTGAAAATTTCACATTACCATATTTATTTAAAATTGTATGTTTTTTAGATACAAATTCGTATTTTTTGGTAGAAAATTATCTTGGTTGAAAATTCATATCTTTTGGTAGAATTTTGATCTTGTTTATTTAAGAATTTATCCTTCTAGGTTAAAAATTCATCTATTTTATTCAAACTGTTATTTCTTTTGTTAAAAACTCAAAGATTTTGTTGCAAATTTAACTATTGTGTTAGAAAATCATTTTTTTTTTTGGTTGAAATATCAAGTGTTACGTTTTTGTAGAATTAATATTTTTGTTAAAAATTAAACTTTTCGGGTTGACAATTCAACTATTTTTATAAAAAGTCGTCATTTGGATTGGAAATTTAACTGCCTTCTGTAAAAATGTAATTAGGGTTAAATTTCATATGTTTTTCCTTAAATTTTAATCTTTTTTGATTGAAAATTCGACCATGTGATTAAAAAGTCAATAATTTGCTTAAAAATTCAACTTTATTGTTGAAAATTTTACTATTTTCCCAGAAAATTAATATTTTTGTAAAAAATTAAACTTTTCGGTTTGACAACTCAACTTTTATTTAAAAAAGTCGTCATTTGGATTAAAAATTCAACTGCCTTCTTTAAAAATGTAATAAGGGTTAAATTTCATCTTTTTTTCCTTGAATTTTAATCTTTTTTGATTGAAAATTCAACCATGTGATTAAAAAGTTAATAATTTGCTTAAAAATTTAACTGTTTTGTTGAAAATTCTACTATTTTCATAGAAACTTTATATTTTTATGTTGAAAATTCAACTATTTTTTTTAATCCGTCCATTTGGTTTGAAAATTCATCTATTTTGGTTGAAATTTAATCATTTTTGGTGGTTTACATTACTTTTTGTTGAAGATTTATTATTTTATTTGAATATAAATTCTTTGATTATAAATGCAACAATTTCGTTTAAAATTCAACTATTTTGTTGAATATTGCAGTATTTTATTAAAGTCACCCCTTTTTTCGAAAAATCAACTCTTATGGTGAAAAATCGTCCTTTATTATTGAATTCAAGCCTGGAAACGTCAGGGATTTTTTTTGAATTCTGGGAATTTTTTTCAAGAGCCTAGTTAATTTTTTGTTTAAATTGCAATATTAAATCGAATAACACGCTCTTTTATTTAAAATCAATTTTATGACTGAAAGTTCAGTTTATAAAGTTTATTCCAAGTGCAACTTGAACTATTTTGTTAAAAATTTGTTTCTTCTTTTTTTATTATTGAAAATTAATTTTCCTACTTAAAATATAACTATTTAATATTTGGTTGAAAAATTATTTTTGTTTGAAAATGTTGACTCTTTGTTATAAATCAATTTTCTGGGCTAAAAATAATTCTTTTTATGGAAAATTTAAAGACACTTTAATGCATTTCAAAATTCATGTTTTTGGTTGCGAATTCAACTATTTAAGTTGACGAATTTTAGTTGAAAATTTGTAGCTTTAGTTGAAAATGAATTTTTAACTGAAAAGTTAACTATTCAATTGTTATTTGAAAATTAATTTTTTTAATTTAAAATTCACGTATTTTCAATAAAATTCTTCTTTGTTGATAAAAAACGATGCTTCTATTCCACTTTTGTTTTAAAATTGATATTTTTTGTTTGAAATTTAACTATTTGGTTCAGAATTTGTTTTGTTTGTATTTGATATTGCAAATATTTTGTTGAAAATTCATGTATTTTTAATTTTGTCTTTAATTTTTTTGTCTGCATGGTCTAAAATGGTAGAAAATTAATCTTTTTGTTTAAAATTCATTTATTCGAGATAAAGCTCGATCAATTTAGTTGAAAATTCGTTAGTTTGGTTGAACATTTAACTGTGTAATTAAAAAGTGGGTTTTCTTGAATTAAAATTTCAACTTTTTTGTTAAATATTCATATATTTAATTTAAAAATCTTCTTGTTTAAAAATCCATTTTTTGCGTAAAAATTCATGTATTACAATTAAATATTGATAATTTTAGTAATTAATTTTTTTTTAAATAAAATTATTTTCTTAAAGGTAAAATTAAATATGTTCAGAAAAATCTTTTTTTGTGTGTAAGAATAATTGTTTTGAATGTAAATTTAACTCTTCCATTTTTGGTTGAAAAGTGATATTTTTTAGATCAAAATTCAGCTATTTGTTTGATAATTGATCTTTTTCAGTTGAAAATTCAACTCTTTGATTGAGAATTAATCTATTATTCTGAAAAATCGTCTTTTTGGTATAAAATTAATTCTTTTGGTTGAAAATTCAACTATTTGTTTGAAAATTTATGTATCTTTTTGAAAGTCCCAATTTCTACGTGAAAAGTTAGGAATTTAAAGCGGTTCAAGTTAAGTTTTAATATAGTACTCACATTATTTTACTAAAATATGCACTAAATTTTCAATATAATTAGATAAAATAAAAATTTGTTTGAATTTTTATTCAAATTTATGAACTTTAGAGACAAATTCGAGAAATTATTAGTTATGTTTTTGGCATTATTTAATCTATCGTGCTAAAATATTTAGGAATATCTTGTAATGTTAATTAAATTCCTATAAAATAAAAAGGGACATTATTTGTAAATAACTCGCGAAAAATCATACCATAGTCAGGAAATTTTTTTGCAGGATTTAAGTAGACACCCTGTTTGTTTAGTGACTGGATTTATTTTGTTTTGTTTTGTTTTTTTAATTAAACTTTTTTTACTAAAATTATTTTTAATTAAAAGTTCAATTGTTTGATTAAGTATTCATGTATTTTGTTTGAAAATCGTCTTTTTTACCAGAAAATTAATCTAAAGGGTAATTTTTTGTTGAAATTGGAACCTATTTGATTAAAAAATCGTTTTTTGTTGAAATTTCGCTTATTACATTTTTTGTTGAGACTTAAACTTTTCAGGTTGAGAAGTCAACTATTTTTTTTAATCCTTATTTTAGGTTTAAAAATTTAACTATTTTGTTGAACATTCGACTCTTGCTTTCAAGTTCAACTATTTGGTTGCAAAGGCACATATTTGATCAAATATTGTTTTATTTAAATTAATTGATTGTGTGTAAAGTGCAACTGGTTTTGGTTGAAGTTTAATGTTTTTGTTTTAAAAATGCAACAATTTGGTTTTCGGGACATAAGTTTAGTCGAAAATTCAACTTATGTTCAAAATTCGTCCTTTTTTATTAAAAATTTATTTTTTATAGTAGAAAAGTCATCAATTTAAAAGTAAAAAAATTTAATCTGAAATTGGTTTATTCCATTTATAAAAAAATCTATATTAACAATGTCAAAAGATTAGAATTCTAGTCTTTGAATAATAATAGTGAAGAAAAATGAAAAATTTGCCAGGAAAAAACCAGGGAGAAGTCAGAGAATTTTTTTAATTAGGTTTTGCGATCACCGTGTATAAGATTAACAAGAGTTTATTAAATTCATATTTTCCTTAGAGACTTGGCATCAATTTTTATAGCAAGACACTTTTATGATATCTAATTTATAATTTAATGCAAGACCTTGAACGAGCCACTCCTTTCGGATCGCGGTTTCAAGTCACCGAACAAACATTGTTTCCCAAATGTCAAAATTATATGGGTAAAGATCAAAAATTCAAGTTCCCGCAGTTTAGTCACATACGCACTTGTTCTCTGAATAACAAGCGACCTCGAATTTATCAGTAGGCTTTTTTATCTTCACACCTGTTACAACAACTGGAAAATGTAAAAATAGTTCGCATATAATTATAGCAGAATAATCTTAAACTGAACAAGTGAGTCAGAATTTATGATTGATCTTATACTAGAAAAGTAATACGCTTATGAAACGTTTCCTATTTTTGTTGGCTACTTAACAAATTAAAATATATGCATTTTAAAGTACCCTGAATTATAATTAATAATCATAAATTTAAATAAATCACAATTTATTTTGATTTTTATTTGAATCGCCTTTCAGTAAGCTGTAACTTATTTAAATATAAGAGTTTTATCGCAGCAGAAATTATATGCAAATAATAAAATTAGGAAGTTAATTTGCGATTTTATATAGTGATAAGATGTTCTTAAAAGAGATTTCAGAATTCCAAGTTTTACTGATATCTTCCATTTTCTACCCTGATTCATTTTCAAGATTTTTACATTTTAAATCTTTTCAATTTTAAAAATCGGCAAATAAAAATTATTAAATTTTGATCATTTTGAAGATCAAAAGTCAGATTTTCAATTCTTAGTCTTGCTGATAACAGAATTTTTTTAATTAGTAAATTTATTAACGAAAAACTGAATAGTCCTGATAATTGCTTTCTTGCTAGGTTTCGTTTATATTTTTAATTTTTCGTTTATTTTAAGTTCTAATTTCGTAATGATAAAATTCTTCAGTCTTATATTCATAATATAAACAAAAATGGAATTCAAAAGCTAAGTTTTCAATTTTGAATCTTCTTAGTTTAAAATGTAATTTGAAACACTTTTGTGGAATAGCTTAATTTTTAAGATTAACAATTAAAATTTTTTCAATTTAAACGATTTGAAATTTGGAATGTTTGTAGTTTTAAATTATATAATTTTGACCGTTTTTAAAAATATTTAGTTCAATTTTGAAGACTTATAGTTGAAAAATCTTCCATTTTAACGATTTTCATTTTAAAAATTCAATTTGAGCATGTATAAATAAAAAATATTAAATTATTAATTTTTAAACCTAAAAATTGCATGAATTTCGATTGTAAATTTTCAAAATTATATATTCTTCCACTTTAAACATTTATAATTTGAAGTTCTGCAATTGTAAAGCTTTGTAATTTTACATTTTGTATTTTTAAAGAGTTACAATTAAAAATTCTTGATTTTTGAATATAAAGAATAACAAATTATTCAGTTTTTATAACTTATATTTTAAAGGTATGTAATTTGGAAAAAGAATTTTGAAAAATGTAATTTTAAAGATTTAAGATTCAAGGTTTTCAAACCCGAATCTTCCAAATTTAAGAAATTTCGAATGGAAAGCATGAAAATTACAGAATTTTCAATTCCGAAAATTAAAAATTGCATGTTTTTTATTGTAAACTTTTAAAATTTTAAATTCATTTTTTTCAAAAATTTAAAGTTTTACATTTTTAAACATTTAGTTTCGAAACTTCTTCAATTTAAAAAATTTAAAATTCCACAATTTTCAATATTTAGAATCGGAAATTCTTCAATTTTAACGATTTTAAGTTTAAAATTAAAAAATTTTAAAGCTGTATGCGATAACTTTGATGATTTTCAAGATCAAAAGTCAACAGCTTTCCATTTTATGTCTTTCAAAGTGATGAAATTTGAAATGTAAATTATCAAAGTCACAGACTTATTAATTTTTAAACTTAAACATTGCATAATTGTTTTCAATTGTACATTTTTTAAATTAAACATTCTTCAATTTTAACGATTTAAAGTTCAAAATTTTTATATTTTGAAGATAGATAAGTAAAAAAATCCTTCAATTGTGATTTTGATGAATTTAAAGATCAAAATTTAAGTTTTAAATTCTAAGTCTTCAAAATTAAAGAAATTTCGAGTGTATATCATAAAAATTAGAGAATTTTTAACTGTGAAACTTAAAACATGCATTTCATTAAAAAATTTCCAATCTAATAATTCACTGCTCTTAAATATTGAAAGTAAGTTTAATTATGCGTTTAATTTATGGAATATTCAATTTATTTGGTAGAAAATTAATTTCTTGGTTGAAAATGCGTCGTTTTGGCGATGAATTCATTTTTGTAGATTGAAAATTCAAGAATTTAGTGAAAAATCCAACTATATTATTGTAAATTCGTTGTAGTTTTTTGTTTAAAACACCAATAATTTAATTTTTCGTTGAAAATTTATATTTTTTGAATTGAACTTTTCGTGTTAAAAAACAACTTTTTTAGCTTGAAGTTTAATATTTTTTTAAAATTATTTTGTTGGAAATTAAATTATTTTGTTAAAAAGTCATCCGTTTTTATTGAAAATTCAACTGTTTTCTTAAACATTCGTCTATTTGACAGAAAATTCTTCCTTTTGGATTTAAATCTCACCTGTTTTTTGTTGTTGTTGTTAAAAATTAAACATACAGAATTGAACTCGCTTTGATTATCTCAACAGAAAAAGTTATTTAATTTTTAAAAATGTCATTAAATTGTTGTTAAAATTGAAAATATATGAAACCTCAATATTTTCGATTGGCGCGTCGAGTTTTTACCATAAAATCAGATTTTTGGGGCATATGAGAAATTTCGCATAATTCGCTTTTTGTTATAAAAGTATTTTTCACTCTAAAAACAAGATATGTAAAAAAATTTTTTTTGTCCTGGAAAACTTGGAGAAGTTCTGGATTTTTTTAAAAAGAAATACACTTACAGTAGATAATCATTAATTAAAAGTAATAATGTATTTAAAATAACTAATTTCATTTCATTAATATTCGAGGCACGTGCTAATATATTTAAAATTAGAATTATTATTATATCTCCCCTATATTAATGATTTGTCAAACTGGGTGACTGAAAAAACAGGAGTTTTAAAATGGACAAAGTGAATGAATAAATTTTAAGATAATGATAATATGGTAATATAATTCTGCGATTTTTTTCTGTTTCCTGATTTATTTTAATTTCATTATTAAATTCAATTTGGTACTAAAATTTGCATAACTGCAAAGTTCACAAGTCAATTGCTTTACTGGATTGATTATTCATTCGTGGAAGTTGAATGCAATATTGTGATAGATTGATCTATTATTAAAATTAATTGAAGAGGCAGATATAACTCGATCGAAAAAAAAGTTCTTGATAGACCTAAACAATCTGAATTAGAATTTTTCTTATTTTTACTCTCATTTCTCCATTCTGGGAATTAGTTTAAGAAAAATTGGGTCGACTGTTAACGACTGCCTACGGCCATTAACACGAATGAAAGTAGTGGAATTAGTGTAATGATATATATTTTTCGAATGGACTTCAAAGATAACGGAAGTCGTACGTAATCCGAGTAGAAGAAAGAAAAGTTTATAATTGAAAAATTAGATTATTGACGCTTTTTAAGAGGTTTCAAATATTTTTAATTTCGACACCAACGCTGGTGTATTAAATTTGAATTATAAATTAAAGTGTTTCGTAAAATTCAAGAAAACGATTTAAAAGCTTCAAATGAAAAAAATAAATAAAAATTGAAAGCATTACAAGTTTAAATAATCATATATTTTAGGTACGTGCATAATTTACGTTCAATTTTATTTATAAAATTTTGAACATTTTTTTCCTATTTTACTTATTACTGTTTCTTATGAATTAAAAGACAATTAATTTCATACAAAATGTTGAATTTTCAAGTAAAAACTCAATATTTCGATAAAACAGTTGAATTTTTAGTCAAGTAATTGCATTTTTTGACCAAAAAGATGAATTTTAATCCACAGAGATTAATTTTCTACTAAGGAAGATGAATTCTCAACAAAACACATTCATGTTTAACAAATTAGTTGAATTTTCAACTAAGTAGATGAATTTTACAATAAAATTGTGAATCTTCAACGACTAGTTTTATTTGCAATTGAAAAAGATCAATTATTAACCAAAAGTGGAGCAGATAAATTCCCTTTTAAAAAAATTAATTTTTATTTAAACAAATGAATTTTCTAAAAAAAGTTAAATTTTAAACCAAATAATTAAACGTTCACTTAAAAAATTGTTCTTTTAATAAACAGAATTTAATTTTTGTCAAATTAGTTCAAATTTAAACCGAAAGGGAATACTTTTCCACTTAAGTTATGAATCTTCAACAAAAAATTAATTTTTAAGAAAGCAGTTCAGCTTTGACCAACCTTTTCTGGTTAAATTCAAGCAGAAAAAGGCGAATTTTCAACATAATACTTGAATCCTCGACTAAAACAGATTAAAGTTTAACCGAAGTTGCATTTTTATTTTAAAAAATTGAATTTAGTACTAAAAAATTTGAATTTTTAGTATAATACATGAATGTTCATACAAATAGTTAAATTTTCAACCAAGAAAATTAGTTTTCTACTAATAACTACAAAAAGATCAATTTTCAAACAAAAAATATGAATTTTCAACCCAAAAATATTTTTTGATCAAGACAAATTTTCAACAAAATAGTTTTTAATTAAATTTTTTAATAATAAAGTATACATTTTTAACCTGAAATTTATTGGTAAATTTGGTAATTTTTTAAATTTTAATTAATTTATTTTAATTAATTT